>VZRE01003711.1:77936-90382 GCA_013396775.1 Cephalopterus ornatus | reverse complement strand
CGGAGGCAGCGCTGATGGAAACATTCTAAAAGTAAATGACCCATGATTCTACTGTGAACTTGCCACTGGCTGCCGCAAGAGAGGAGCCCCAAAGAGGAGATACAAGGACTCCCTGAAACAATATCTCAGCCTTGGCCATATTGATCATCATTGGTCCACTCTGGCCTCCAATCGGGAGACATGGAGACACACTATTTATAATACTGCTGCTGCTTCTTTTGAGAACACACGCAGAATCATTCTTGAGGAGAAAAGACATCATCGAAAGAACCATGTCTTGTCATTACCACCTAAGGAGACTTTCTGCTGTGCCTTTTGCAACCGAACTTGTCTATCTCACATCGGCCTTTTTAGCCATCAGCACGCTTGCAGCTAGCGTGGGTAGAGTCCTTCTCAAATCTTCGTTCACAAAGCCTAGCCATGATGATTATTTTGAAATAATATATGTCTTTGTTAAGACCTCCTACTCTCTTCCACAAATACCTTTTTCATCACCTCTAGTCTCAGAAAAGTCCAAACTATGAGAATAATAAAGCTAAGCCTACACACCAACCTCTTCCATTCTACTGTCAACCACAGAAGCATGATGAACAGCAATTTCTTACTAATGTATACATAAGAGCAGAAATCTCTAACATGGATTCAGTTATGCTGGGAAGTAAGTAGGTTCAGTTATGCCATTTCCTTGCTGCATTTTATTTCATTTGGGAGATATATACAGCACAAAAGCAATATTCACCAAAATAAATGAACATACCTTACAAGCACTTTGCTGGTATAGTATCCCTTCTTGGACCATTATTTTCATGCTTTATATGAGATGGAGAAGCTTTCAAAACCAGATAATAACACAAGTACCACCTAGAGTAAAGAATACTTTATGCATGTGTAAATATCATACTTCTTTTCCCTTCTTGTAGCTATGATAGAGAATCCAGCATGTTTCCTGGAAAGAGGGAGAAGAGAGTACCTAAAAGAACCAAAACAGTATTTGAAAATCTCATGCGAGGGGGAAGACATTCCAAATCAGAAAAAAAACGGTATAGAGGAAAACAGGGGAGAATTCTATAGTTACAGATGTTCAAATGGGTATTTGGGATTGGCACAAACTCAATTCTAAAACAAATAAAGGTAGCGGAGATGAATTCCCTGAATGAGAACAAACAACGGAAGCTTTTTCCTAAACACTTGCAAGGTGTGCATATATGAAGTGCCACTGGTTGTGTTCAAAAATCAGATTATTCTTAAAAAAATAATTAAAAAGAAGAGCATTTGATTCCAAACAGAACTTCTTTAACAGATGGATAGGGAAATGGCAGAATAATACAATCCCGTCTGCTGTCTGAGTCCCCGCTGAGAGCTACTTTCAAGCTGATAATACAATTCTATTTGTGGCTAAAATCGTGCTGTACTGGCAGTTTAGCTCCTCAGGTTTTTTGCAGGGAGCGAGAGATTGTTTTGTTTTGTTTTTACCTAATTATTAAGAAGTGTTTCTGAGATTTCAGCTAAAAAATGTTGAATATGTTGCTTTTATGAATTTGAAAGCATATTTGAAACCCAGTGCAGGAAAGGATCTGAGTAAAAGTTTAAGTCCATGTATTTACAGGACAAGCATGATGGGTAAAATGACAGATTAACATTGACTTCAACCGGGTATGTATGAATTCTTTAAATAGAATATAGGCTTAGATGTTATCTAAAAAGGACAGAATCATTGTGTTGTAGTTTTCATAGCCTCTCCTTTTTTAAACACACATAGCACATATGCCCATTAATTAAAAAAAAAAAGGAAAAGAAAAGTAAAAAAAAAAATCACCAATGGGACTGATATAAAGAGACAGAATTGTTGATTTCTGGCTGGTAGAAGAGGAGGTTGTATCTTTTACTGGACGTGGATCTAATGTAAATTATGTAGTCAAAAGTTGTTCAAACATAATTTAGACTAATGCAATACTTCTATAAATATGATAATACAAAGAGGGGGAAAAAAAGATTTATTCACTTTTCATGTTGATGTTTAAATAGAAACAAGAAAGGTAGAGCAAGACACCTTGAACCGAGTTGTGCCAAGGTACAAAGGCATTTAGTGCTCATTTCCTATATATGGATTCAGTCTGGCTCCATGACTACTGCAAGATCAGCATCAATACTAATTCTAGTTGCAAACTTACACTCATTGGCAAAAGTTGTTCTTTTTTTTTTTTGTGGGCAAGACTTGTAAATGTCAGATGAATTCCAGAGATAGAAACACTAGCACATAAAAAGTGAACGAGGTCTTCACCATGTCATCAACAGCACTGTCTTTTTGCATGAAAAGGTTGACTTACATGGAAAAGAAAACATGAACATAATTTTCAGTTGATTGCCCAGAACTGTTTTTACCACAGTTGAAATAATTTGTTGAAATACCGCAGTTGAAATAATATATATTAACAGTGTTCCTTATACAGAAGCTGTTGCTTGCCACTTGTAGGCATGCAGAATGTATGCCTAGAAACATAGCCAGATAGAGCTTGACACTGACTGTTGGCTTGTCTCCAGGTTAGCCTATATCACTTTAGTTCTTTTCAGTAAAACTTTAGGTCTAAAGGTTTAAATGCAGATTTAATGTTATAATGATAAACAATATTCAACATATTCAAAATAACTTGAAACTCCTATGCGAAATCTTGTCACTGACCAGCATGCTGAGAAGTCTTCTGATACTTTTGAAACTGTGCAGAAGTTTTATTCCTGCTAAGAAACCTGATAGAACTGGTTGAGAACTAAGTCTCTGAAAATAAATCAGCCTGTCTTGACCTAACTTTTAGAACCAGGAACTCGTTCAAACTAGGGAAGAAGAACAGCAAAATGCCTGTACTGACTTTTGGGCCAAATGTTCTTCTCCCTACTTCAAGGAATTTAGAAGCCAGCCTGTTGCTTGGGGTTCCACATTTTTTGCATTATTTGAGGTTCTCTTGCCACAGTAAATCTATCTTTTTGATTATATCTATATTTGGAACTGTTTTCATCTACCTCTTCCTTCAAGGAATATAGAATTTATTACCAAATCATAGATTTTTAAAGCCAGAAGAGTTCAATAATCTTGCACAATTTAGTGTCCTGTGACTGGGTTTTGCCCAGTCATTCTCCTATTTTGTCCGACTAAAAGAGGCAGTTTAAGATATCTGATTTAAATTTCAAGGGACAGGAAATGATTGCAATACTTAAACTTATTAGTTTGTACCTTATTTTGACTTGGAACTTTGGTGACTTCCCTTTCAAAGCCTTTCATCTTATTAGGTCTCTGCCTGACATGAAATAGCTTATTGAGAGCAATGTGCAATCATCAACATTCTCACCTTTTCAAACCTCACGGCCTGTACTAGAGCAAAGACTTTATATTCCACTTGGCTCACTTCGAAGAATAAGAGCACTCTGCAATTTCTCTTCCAAATAGTTCCCAGAATGTCTTCAACGCACAGGAATGTTGGGGGTTTTGGGTGTTTGTTTTTTTTTATTCCTGCTCTTTCAGATACCTGAGAACGAATTGCAAAAAAATTTGAAGATTTCTACATGCTATTCCTTAATGTTCTCCACCTCCTATCTGGCTATCTACTAAAATCATATTTCAAGTACAATTACTCCTTCACTTCCTTCTACATCAATGGATTCCTCTTTCTGTTTTGTCAGTAGTAAAGGGTGGGAAGGATCACTTTTCTGAGAAATAAAAATGCTGTGTTTATTTTTTAACATTAATAATATTTTGCATTATTAAAAGCTTGGTGTTGCTTCTCTCAAGAGCATAACCCTTTCCCTCCACACTCTTTTTTTCTGCCCTTCAAACTCAATAAAGATGAAGATAAAATTGTGAAAAAGAGAATTAAAAAAGGGGGGGGTGGAGGGGAAAGAAGAGGTTCAGCATTTACAGCTGTTTTTTAATACTCCACTGGTAGCTCTGAAATAATGTAGTGGGTTAACCTCGGCTGTCTGCCAGGTGCCCACCAAACTCATTCCTGCTTAGCAAGACAGGGGGAGAGTGCAAGATGAAAAATCTCGTGGGTCGAGATAAGAACAAGGAGATTGCTCAGCAATTACTGTCACAGGCAAATGAGACACAACTTGGGAAGATTAATTTAATTTATTGCCAATTGCAAATAGAGTAGGAAAGTGAGAAAACAAAACAAAACACACTTTTCTCACAACCTTCCCTTCTTCCCAGGCTCAACATCATTCCTGATTCTTCTACTTTCCCACCCTGAGTGGACCAGTCGGGAATGGAGTATTGCAGTTAATTCATAACACTTTCTGCTGCTCTTTACTCTTTTGCCTCTGTTCCAGCATGGGCTCCTTCCTATGGGATACAGCACTTCATGAGCTACTCTGGCATGGATACTTCCCACGGGCTGTTGTTCCTGCCAGGAGCCTGGTCCAGCACAGGCTGTCCATGGGCTGCAGCTTCCTTCAGGGCTTGTTTACCTGATGATGCCTAGGGTCCTACACAGGCTGCAGATGGATATCTGCTCCAGCATGGGCCACCATGGGTTGCAGGTGGACAGCCTACCTCGCCATGGTTTCATCCATGGACTGCAGAGGAATCTCTACCTGGATGCCTGGAGCACCTCCTTCCCCTCCTTCTTCACCTTGGTGTCTTCAGGGCTGTTTCTCGCATTTCTCTCACAGCTGCTGTGCAGCATTTTCTACTCTTTCTTAAATATGTTGTAACAGAGGCACCACCATCAACAGAGGCTCAGATTTGGCCAGTGGTGGGTTCGCTTTGAAGCTGGATGGAGCTGACTCTGTCCAACATGGGGATAATCTCTTCTCACAGATATCATACTCCTACCCTATCAAAACCTTCAATATAAACCCAATACAATTATTAATGCATTACAAATTTAGAAAAGGGGTTTTGCCTACTTTTTCTATATTTATCTAGTACTATAAAACAGGAATACTCATACCAAGAGTCACTGACAGAGCAGGACTTAAAGTAGCTACCATTCATAATTACATTATTTTAGTTATTAGATTGATTTTGAATGTGTTAGATAATAAAATAACTAAAGTTTACATAACAATGAACCATTTATGCTATGCAATTTCCAGTTATGTAGCATGAATTAGTTAGGACTTGCCCGATAAATTTGTAGGTTCTTGCTTGCAGTGATTAAAATCATTGCTGAGGTCAGTGGACTACTCTATGAATAGTTAAGTATAAGTGTCAAAGCAACAAAAAACACTTGCCATTCTTCAGAACTTTGCCAGGGAATCCTCAGTCTTAAAAGTTCACATTCCACTTTTACAGCACAGGTAAACCTTCTCATCCTCTTTTGTATTATGTGATAACATGCCTACAGTGAGTGGGCATGCATGTTGTCAAGAAGTGATGCACTTAGATGTGCCTTTCCTAAAGGATAAAAAACTCAGAAGAATTGCACAGATATTTACAGTTTTCAGAGCATGAAGAATGAATCCATGTTATATTTTAGGAAAATAATATATTTAAATGTGATAGTAAAATTAGAGAGACCGCTCTCAAACCTTAATGATTATTCTTCTTTTAATACATAAATACGAGATAATTCTGATAGAGTTCATAAAAGGGCATAACTAAGGGGGCTCCATCTGCTTACAATCAAACAAGAACAGATTGCTTCTCTTGTGCAGATTTTTCATAGGCTAAGACTTGAAAAAGTAAATTTATCCCTAAGCAGGTCAAGGTGCTCATCTTTATATAAACAGAGAATTTCCTGCTCCGTTTTCACTTGTCTCTTTTTGAGACAGGCTCACAAAGAGTGAAGATAAAAGTCACTATAGGCATATGCTCAACTCAGCTGTGAAAATGATAAGGTGAAATTATGAGAAACATGTAGCATTCTTTCAGCATGCCTTTCAATCTGAAGCTTCCCCTGAAATTAAAATTATTCAGTTTTACACTAAGAGCAATTCAACTGGAGGGGGACTTTCATAACTCTGGGGACTTTTTGGTTTTGTGGGTTTAATTGCTTTGGTTTGATGCCCCCATTTGCCCAGGAGGCAGAGAAAAGATATCATATCAAGATGAGTGATTTCAAATAGATCAGAAAGTGAAACAAAACCCAAAATCAGATTTGAAGAGGTAAAACTGAGAAATTCCAGGTTTCAATGATTTTCAGATAAATATCTTAAATGTTTCAACTATATTTGCCCAGAGTCTTTGAGTTTCAATACTCTTAATACTTAAATAAAAACAGTGAAGTGGCAACACAGCTGGATGGTCCTGTTGGTCCTTTACTGTCAGCAGTAACCAAAACTGAAATTCATACTTTTATACAGAACAATATTGTAGTAACTATGCAGATACCCAAAACATCGAGCAACAATTTGAATTATGTTTAGGAAAATAAAAAAAGAGAAAGATAAAAAAGTCATTTAAGGAGAAGAGGAATAGTTTGCTAAATAATTGTCCTATGTGAAAGATCTCAAAGAGAAATTATTAGAATTAAGTGGCTTTAATCCATTAGATCATATTTTCTGTTTAATTCTACTGACATTATTCTCTTTGGTTATGATTTGAAGTGTGACATCTGAAAGTATTAATACATAGGATAAAAGCAGTTTACTACTAAAATGTTATCTTACATCCCTTTAGCAGCATACATCATTTTTCAACAAATAAGATAAATAAAAATGTAACTGGAACTTAGAAATAGGTTATTAATGAAATTATTCTTTAGTTGCTGAAGATTCTGAAGAAAATATCTTAATTAAAAATATGTATAAAAATTTCATTCAGCAAGCAGATTCACTTAAATTTTTAGAAAATGAAAACTGGTCAAATGATCTCTATTTTCATTAGACTTGGAAAAAAAGTGTTGCAATGAAGAATAAACTTATTATAATAATTTCCTGAATGAGCTCAGAGGGAGGGAGGGATACCATGCAGAAAGGAATGGAAAAGGTTAAAGCATTTAAATTTTTTTGCATTTTTATAGTAAAACTATTTGATTACAACATAGAGAAATATAATTGTCAACATTTCCAAAAAAGCTTTTTAATTTTTTTGATTCTACTTTATACCTACATAAAAGTTTAAAAAATTCTAAATACTCCAAAGCATACTCTCTTTTCTTCCCCTTGCCCCCTTCTCCCTTTCCCTCTTCCCACCCAGTAAAATAATAGGAATTTGGATCTTCCGTTCCTGTTTCACCAGGAAATAATTTTTTGCTCTTTTTTTTCCCCTCTTTTTCTTCCCCTTTAGGAGGCTAAGGATGACATCTTGGTCCCTAGTGAAGTCAATAGAAAAATTCCCACTGACTTCAATAAGAATGGAATATCATCGAGAATGCTCATATTCCTGAGACTTTTGTACTATATGCAGAATAAATTATGGCTGGTGTCCACCTGTCATTCTGAATTTTCCTGCTTGTCTTTTTCACTCAGTTCAGAAATTTTTCCTAACCATCTGATTTTTGAGCAATGGGTTTCAGATATTATGAGAGGGGTGAGACGCGGGGATTTTGTATCACTCTATGATGGCCCCTGCCAAGCGATAATGGATTGACATTGACAAATCCCTGAGAGCTAGACCTGACAGTTAACGGATGCTGTGAGATCCGTCTCAGAGAACAGTTTAAGGTTAAGGGGCAAAAGCAGTGCGAATACTCCACACTTGTCTGATTTTGAGTCTTCCAAGCTAAATGTGTTGAAAGCGAGAGAAAGCAAGCCAGCGGTGGCAAAGAGAAAGCAGGGGGAGAAGAGATGGTACAGTAAAATCTTTACATCGAACCCAACACATCAGTCACTGCAGAATTCTTCACAGACTACAGGTAGTGATGATTTATAGGTGGTAAGCTTCAATTTGGGAGGCCATAAGCACATTCTTTGATCTAGACTTCTACAGATTTGTTTCCTATGTACTCAGTAAGTAATAAGTGATTTGCTATTGATTTGTCCACAGGCAGAAGAAAAGTGGATTGGTGCTGTAACCCCAACGTGAATGGGAACTTCAGGGACATTCCTACAGAAGGGAAATGCACACAGACATAAAAATGAACAGATACTTTTAACTTGACAAGTCTCTAGCTCCCAAAAATGCCCCAGATAAAGCTTTAATATTATCAAACCCTACACAATTGCTTTTACTTTAAATCAGAGTGTTTGATCACAGCTAACAACAGAAATATATAATAAACAAAAATCCCTCAACAGCTATGACCTGAAATCTCATGCCAGATTCTCAGCATACAGTAAGCGTTGTCTTAAAGAGCTTAAAATGTTGCCAAGAATGAGAATATAAGGTAAAAATACAATCTGTAGGAAATGTTTTTCCTGTTCTATAACAGCTTAATTATTTAATTCCATCATCAGTGCAAAAGAGTACAAAGCTATCCCCTGTGTTTTGCATCATAAAGCTGGATGGTTGATTTGATATGTCTAGAAAATTTTGCTTTGATTTTTGTTTCCAATTTTCAGTGTTAGGGACTTGGATACAGAATAATATATGAAAAATATCTTCAAAAATGTCATTTTTAAGGCATCTTAATTACTCAGATGACGAGGCTATATGAATTGTATCTATCGCACTATGTCCTGACCACATCTACTTAGGGTCATATAATGTAATTGCAAAATACATTAATTCTTTGGTTGAGTAAGTCTCAGGAGTTTGCTCTTTGCTTCCTCTGAGCACTTTAAGGAACAAAATTTGCCTAATAGACATTGCTCATGGACAAAAATGAAGAGATGGGAGTCTTATAAAAATTGATAAGATATTACAACTCTCAAAATTTAAATCAATTTTTTTATTGCTTTGGCATGTTTGGAAGTTTTTTTAGACTTACTTTGTTTCCTGTATCTTCAGGTTACTTTACAAAGTCAAAGTCAGCTAAATTTTTCTTTAAGTTCAATTTGCTAAAAGGACAACTTACGTAACAGCAAATAATTGGGCTTTAATGACCCAGTTCCTTCACCAATCATTCTTTGTTATAATGGTTTGAAACAACAACAGCAGTATGACATGACTGATAAAATTTTTTATACTCAAATACAGGGCCTACTTTATTTTGACTAAGAGTAGCTTTAGTTAGCTAAGAAACATGAAAGGATGAGTCTGAGAGCTTATAAATTTTGCCTCCATGTCTGTATCTCACTTAATAACGAGTTATTCTCTCAAGAAAAATCAAGGAAATTACAATAAAATTGCAGAATTTTATTTTTTGTGGTGACTACAAAGACATGTACAGGTTAAGCTCAGCCACTGACTCAACTCTCATGTTTTATTCAATAAAGGAATCAACCTGCTTCAGGGGTCAAAGGTAATATAAGCATGAGACAAGATTTTTGTTTCTGATCTGCAATCACCCATTTAAGTGATTAAGTACCACAACACTGGTGTGTGTGTGTGTGTGTGTGTGTATGCCTGCACTATCAATTTAATTGCAGACTAATTTTCATATAGAAATAGTTGGGGAGGGGCGTGGAATCTGTGTGGGTTTTTTTTTCTCCTAGAGACTGCATAACTGAGTTGGTCATAGCAATATGATATATCTCATTAAGTAATACGTAAATAACATGGCATTAAAAGCATTCCCATTCTCAGGGTGAATAAAGCAGAGCTTTTATATCCCCTTTTTGAACATATCTAATTTTATATTAGGCAGAACTGGAACCGTAGTTTATATAAACTATACAGTAAGCTAAGGTGCATGGTAAATCAAAAGATCATTTACAAACACATAATTCCCTGTTTGCTAAACCAGGTTATTTTATTTTGCTAAATCTGAAATCTTAAGCAACAATAAATTAAGACATTTTGAAGAAAAAAATGGTAAAAATCGAAGACAAATGGAGATATGCATTTCATGAGTACATGGGGTAAAACAGTGAAAAATACTTTTAACATCTTAACACTTAAAATCATTTTCAAGGCCAAACTGAGCATTAAGAGGAGACATTACGAAAGGTCCTAAAAAGGCATCACTAAGGAGCAGACCTAGATAAAAGACAGTTAATTATGCTCACAGATATTTATTACCACAAAGTGTCTAAATAAAATGTAGCTTTTAAACTATTATGTGAGCAAAACCAATGATTTTAACTGGTTCTTTTTACTCTGTATTGATATTCTGTAGAGAAAAACATACATAAGCACAATTTCTTAAAACACACCCAATACCAACAAGCATAATTTTTAAATGGAAAGAACATCCTGAAAATTAATACTCTTTCTCCACCAGTTTGACTTTCTGAAGAACACAGCTTTGAAACCTCTGTTTGCCAGTAAGCATATTGAATAGGAGCAAAAATCCATGCTCCTTGTTTTTAAGTGAGGGTAAGTGGTGGCAGTTATATAAGAAACACACAGATAAAATGAAAACGCATGGAAAATAATTTTCTCAGGAGTACTTCTCTAATTTTGGAATCATAATTACAGTGTGAAGTTACATATGGAACGTGAGAGAAAACTAAAAATGCAGACCCTTACTTAGCAAAGCAAGAATAGGCATTCATGAAACAATTGAAAAATGCATGTTTACATTTAGCATTTTACTTAAAAGAAAATCTATATAAATTTATATTGTTTGTTCTTTGCTTTTCTCTGATAGTTAGAAAACAGCTGTTCTATTGCTTTGGACTTTGACTGGCTAGATTGCAAGGCTCAATAATCTGTCTCGGCTCAGGGTTAAGTGATGGAATTCATTTAAATGCCCCAGAAGTAATCATCCACAAAGAGTACATTATTTCTTTTTTATGAATTTTCAAACCTAATACTGATGGGTGGCATGCAATTAAACCTGATCAATATGTAATTTAGGTGGGTTGACATGTTTTCAAATTCTCAGAATATAGATTCTTTCAATATTGCAAGAGCTTAGTGAAATACTCTGCCCTTATGAAACAGCCAAAGCAGTTTAGTACAGTAAAACAACAAAAATGTGCCTGTTCCAAAGACAAATGGGGGAGAAATTAAACTTAGAGACAGTAACTTTTCAAATAATTAAGTATCTCAGTATTAAAAGGAGGCCTTTCTTAACATATTCAAAAGAAGTACTTAGATAGAAATTAATATGAATACATAAAGGTTTATATACTCCACTATATAAAGCTGGGGATTATTTTTTATCAGGGTGTTTAATCATATCTCTGAGAGAACTGAGTTATGATAACCGTGAGTTATGTATCACAAATATTGCTTCGGAAAGACTATATTAGCAAAAAATTAAAGAAAAGGTTGGGTTTTTTTAAATGTGGTTTATCATAATGATGCTTTATGTTAAGCTAATAATCAAGGAGAAGTACATTGCCTTGTGACCCTAAAGGTCATCAGTGACAGTCTCTAGTATTACTAATTACCTCACTGTCATTTACACAATAAGAATTACACTTGAGTTCTTAAAATCTTACATGGAAAAATCTTAAAATCTTGTGTCTAAGGTTCTAGCCTGCTTCCTCTCCTGCTTCACAGGAAGCACCCCCATTGCTTTAAAAAAAAAACCAAACCAAAAAACCAAAACCATTATCACGTTATTGTCTAAGAAAGCAATATTTAACAAAGCAAGGAATTTTTAAAATCTTTTTTATCTTAAGCGTATCTATAATTTTTCAACTGGTTTTACATAACAAGGAAAGACTGAATTGTCTGTTTTCTCTAACTGTGATGCTTTATTATCCCATATAAACACCATTTCTCAGCTGTTTCAGTTTATCTTTTTATCTCTCTTTTTACTTTACATCATTATACAACTTCTGTAAATGCTGAAGGTACATTGAATATTCCATACCTGTAAAGCACAAATATGAGTAACACCTAGGATAAATTTTCAGATTGTCAGACTCTGACAAAACCTGTTTTCTGTTTTAAGAGTTTTTGAAATCATCTAATCATCTTGTTTTGTATTTATCCTACGTGAAACTATATCCCTCATTCTCCTGTTAAGTTTTAGAGGTGGCAATCAGTAGTGGCAGAATTTTGAAATCCTCATTAAGTGGGGACAGACTGAGAGAAAGTAAATTCATTTTTTTTTCATAGCTCTCTGGGTGTAAATCTGCTATAAGTCCATTGACTTATTCTGGATTTTTGGAATGTAATTGTAGGTAGATTTTGGAATGTAATTGTAGGGTGCACACAGACCTCTGCCCCCCATTGTGCACCCAGGGCACACTACACAGCCCAGACTAATCCTGCAGAAAGTGACAGTACTTTTGAACTATGATGAAGAGAGTAATCTGAGGGCCTATGCACTAAAAATTCAGTGGTAGAAGGTCTGTGAACATAGAGGTGCTAGGATAAACATGAAGCTACAAATGGGAAAAAAGCTATACTTGTTCTGGACTCCAGCTGACACTTCTCCCCACGGCTCAAGGTGCAACCAGTTCATTTTCCAAACGACCTGCCCAGACTCTACACCGAGTAGACCCCTCAAGGTTTCAAATAAGCAACAAACATTCATCCCTCACAAAAGCCAAAAGCCGAAAGGCAAAAA
>VZRE01003711.1:40000-77920 GCA_013396775.1 Cephalopterus ornatus | reverse complement strand
AAAAAAAAAAAAAAAAAAAAAGTAATGTTTATTTTAGGTCAGCTGAGCAAAAGGCTGTTTTTTTCTACAGAAAAAGTGTTTGTATCAGTAACCTATAATAAAGAAAGGACTGAATTTCAGTGAGTGTCAAAATCGAGAAACCAAATATCACTAACAATGTTAAAAATATTTTGAAAAATACAAGAAGTTTACTTTGAAAATGCACCTCCTACATGCCAAACGTGAAACTAAGAGGTAGCAGTTACAATATAAATTGAAAATAGAAATATATTCGTTTGCAGTAGGGAAGAGCACTCTAAAATCAAGCAGCTTTATAAAAAATGCATTAAGGGTTTTCAACATCATGCTAAAAGCTGTAGGCTTAAATAGAAAACATTCATTAAAAATTTCCGCAGAAAGCAATATATTACTATGCCAGCTGCAGAAAAGTGTTTCATTTGCAAATTAATAAGCTTTTATAATAGCTGCAGCTGATTTGCTTTATACATAAGCTCTATTGACTGTTTACTGTTAAACTCAAGAAAATCTTCTGCAAGGATTTAGTTCGCCTTGTAACAAATACAAATATGATATCACAGAACCACACAATAGCGGCTTCAGCCCATGCCCCACAGAGGCATTGGGTGCTTCCAGCCTCTGCCAAAATCCATGGGAGCTGGCTGATGGCAGATGCTACATAGAGCCCAGAAGGATCAGGCCCACCCCTGCCTTTAATAAAATGCTAAGCGAGTACCTTCGATGTGTCATTTTGAAATGCCTGAAGTGATATGAAGGGGAAGACATTCTCTGAGCTATTTGCTGGTCACTGGGACAGAAATGACAAAGGATTCTGTCCATTAGTTTTTCAATACAGTGTTCAATAGCAGTAGGAAATTGATGGTGTAACAGTGGCATCACATTGGGGAAACTTATGATGCGGACAATAGCACTTCCAATAAAAGGGCTTTTGATTTTCTGTGTGTCAAACTGTTTTAATATTAGGGCATTTCTAGGTCAATGAAGGGTTAATGTAGCACCATAAATCATATCCAAACAAGAGTCCTCTAACTGCCTATGTCGAAGAACTATTCTACTAAGGTCAAAAAAGCATTAAGACAAGAAAAGGAAAAATACACACACAAAAGTAGGTTGCAAAAGCAATGCAGAGACACATCTATTCCACTGCCCCAAAACTGACATTGACACAGCATACTAAAGAGAGTGAATAATAGGTGAATTAGAAATTAATGATTCCTCTGCTATGTAAATGGCAATTAAAGGACATGCCATGCTGCAGGCTCTGTCCTAAAACTCTTCTCCATTTGTTTGGATTGAAATTCATAGTGTATGTAAATGCAGCAATGAGACCTGATATGTGTTTACTAAAAGCTAGAAGTCTGGACACAATTTCCACAGATACGTTCTTAAATTTGTATTTACAAATTCACCTTTAAAACAGATTTTCAGGGGGAAAAATAAAGTGTTATTTAGCTGATTTCTTGGTATGAGTAAATAATGGCTGCACAAAGTAACACATTATACCTTCAACACAGCACAGTAGCAGAACTCAATAACTTACATTGATTATAATCCTACACATCAAAGTGTTACTCTAACAAAGCAACACAGTGGCTGCTATTTGTAAGTGCCTTCTGTCCTGAAAGGTGCTGGAAAGAACAGTTTCCTTTCATGGTGTCAAAGTGTTAAGTTTTTATCTCATAAAACATCCCTTCATCTTCATTACATGTAAGTGCAATTAATAAAATGACAAATTCAATAAAGAATAGAGGAGTTGCAGTAAAGGAATGTGTCCGTTGTTTTGTTCCTGTTCCTAGTTTAGTATGGCTACATCTATCAAATAATGTACAGAGAAAAGGCTTTTGGAACCACAGAATCCTTTAGGGATATTGTCAAGCAGGAGAATAACACAGTCCAATACTGGTTTATTAGTGAATTACTAAGATCTACTCAAAATAAAAATTCCAGTCCAGCTTTGGGAGTTACTGTACCTTGTAGTCAGTCTAAGAAAAGAATGATTCAGAACTAGGTAAACTTCGACACATTTGTCATTTAAAATCTGCAAATTCCTGCAATATTCTGTGCTAGCATGTGAAACAAATGGGCTTCTGGGAGGGAAAGCTGCATTGACAAACTCAGCAAAGAGCAATTTTCTGTCATTTAATGAAGGATGGAGGGAGGCCTTGATAAAGTACCCACTCATTACAAGTTTGTTTTTGTACGTGTGTCTGTGTGTGAGACAGAGAGAATGTGTGTGTGTTGATGAAAGGGTAATCTCACTAGTTCAATCTTCTGAGACAAGTTGGACTTGCTAAAAGCACTCTTTATTTTCTTGTAAATTCAGCCAGGCACACTATCACATACATAATATCTTCCTGATGGTGTTTCCTTTTTGCTAAAAGATACATAATATTTATACCTGCTCATGTGTTGTCTCTTTTTGTCTAAAATGCACCAGTCGATCAACCAAGTATTTCTCCTTCTTTAGCATAAATGAAATATTATAAAATTGGGAAAAAAAGTTGTAGTCACATACAGATTGTATATAAAGCAATGAAACACTTGTGTATTATTGGCAGCTTTCAGAGCCAGGTAAGTCTTTACTGCATATCATTTTAGATAACCTCTGAAAATAAGACAATTCCCTATTTTCATCCTCTGCTTAATACTGAAAGCAGAACAAGCAGATTTTTTTGCTACTATCATGAAATCAGCTTTGTTGTTTAGTATATCTGTAGGAAGGCTGTGAACTTAAAAGAAATTAGAAAAGCATAGTTCATAAATTGTGAGTAGGTACACATTGTACCTTAGTAACTTGTAGTCCTCAAATACTTACTACAACTTCATGAGTGAAACACTGTTCACGAAGTTGAGTACATGAAACCATTGCAGACTGAGGGGTTTGGTGGTCAATAGACTAAAACTCAAATATGCCATTCAATTTCATGTATTGTTGGCTGTTTCTTTTATGAAACAGTTTTTATATTTTGCCTTTATTTATAATAAAGGACTGCATCACTAACAAACTAGTTCAGACACTTCCCAGTTAAAACATAAGTCATCAATTCCATTTTTATTCTTTTGGGTAAAAACCATTCATTGGTTTTGGAGTAAAAGAAAAATTAACTATTTTCGTAACAAAAATTAAAGCAATATAGGTATGATTGGAACTGTGGCATATTTATATTAACCTCAGTTTTTAAGATACTTGATAAACATCCCAAGGAGCAAGCCTAAGCCTCCCTGGTCAAGGTCCTGATTTTGTTAAAGTCAATGAGGCAGATCCACAGCCAGTTGGATTTTCTCAAGGATTTCAGTGAAAACTTGTATCAGCTGGAATCATAGTATCAATACTGTCTTGTCTTAGACAGTGGTGACTAGGTTTACCTTAGTTCTTTTACATCAGGAAATACTTATAGTTGTGGTTAGTAAACAAACATCAGTCCGCTAGCATCGTTAACCAAATGCTTATACATAAATAAGGAGGTAATTTCTAAGAAGCCATGATAACTTACGCTGTATTAGGAAAAAACCAAACAAACAACAAAAACAAAAACAAAAAAAACCCCCTCCAAACACATAAAATAAGACTGGTAACACAAAAACAATCACAGTTTGTAACGTTAAAATTTCCTAGCATTTCAATTATCAAAATGATATCTATATCAGAAATCTACAATTTCAGGACTGTTGCTATTGTTTCCTATTAGTTTCTATAATTTTACATGCATATGTGTAATTATAAAGTCATAACGTGTATGCAAATTCTATACTTCTCCTCTCTTCCATTGACCTTTTACTTCTCTATTGATAGTAAAAAAGCGTCTGATCCATTTTATGTAATGCTTGGGTTGGTATTGTAAAACTTAGACATGAACAGTATTTCTTTCCCCATGTATGGAAATTGTTTACTAAATAATAATTTTTTGGATGCCTTAAAACATAGAACAACAAAACTTATTAAGAGAGTACATATCTTAGTGTATGATTGTTAGAATAACAATAAGATTTCATACTAGTGCTTTAAAGCTGCATCCTTTATTATACAATCTGCATTTTCATAACTATGCTGCTATTTAAATAGCTAGCAAATTATTTCAAAAAATTATTATGAGAATATATAACCACATTTATATTGTAAGCCCTATAAAGAAAAGTTACCTTAGATTACCTAGTTCAAATGATGTGAAAAACAAAAGGTTCTGAAAGTCTTTAACATGTAGACCCTACAGTATTTTCAGCCAGGAGACAAAAAAATGATGTTCCAATACTTTTGAGAAGAACAAAATTACTGTTTGCTAGCCAAAGCAGCCCATAGGTTTGACACTGAAGCATTGCAGTAAATACAGCACTCCAGCTGATATCAGTTCCCAAAATTGAGAGCCAGTGATACATTACACATTCTGTGTCTGATTCAGCATTTGCTTGTAATGCAGTCATAAATCTGCTTTTGCTGGCCAGGTACATCAGACTTCCAACTACAACTTCTTTCAATTGTATTGAAAGATATGTTTGGTCCATGTCTGGTCATTTCCTCAAATTTTATGTCAATGGGACTCTTTCCTCTACTGTACATGTGCTGTACCTCAACGTAAATTAATTCTAGATCTTTTTAAAAAGACATGCTTTTATTCTGAAATAAGATAGCACATTCTAACATTTTAGTTTATAGGTAAATGCAGGATTTCACAGCAGAGCTATGGAGACCAAGAAAGCTTACAGGAAGTTTCATAAAAATGAAGTGAAAAAAAGAAACCAACCCAAAAAGAACCCAAAAAACCTACTCTTGCCCCCACTTCCCCACCCCCCCAAACAAAACAAAACCCAAAAAACCTACACCAAAAAGAAACAACCCACTACTTCAGATCTCAGTCCTCACAGACCACTGTCTAATCAAGTCTACCTAGGTAAAATTCACCTCTACATGAATAGAACCAGTTTTTACACACAACATCATTCAAATATTTGCACAGGATTGTTGCTTCAGTTAGCAGCCAGAATACATTCCAGGAGTATGTTAGTGCTGTACACCCTCATTGAAGACAGCGTGGAGAATCATTACTTTGCTGAAGCAGTGGATGACCTCAGCTCATAATGCTCAACAGTGAAAACAAAAAGCAAGCCCTTTAAGTTACCACTGCTTTGTTGAGATTTGGTTAAAATAATGCTTTCCTGGAAGCACTTTGCTGCATCTCTTCAGAAAACATTTTTTTCCTAAGGCATTTCCCCTTTTGCTGATTTGGAATGAAAATATAAAATACATCCAAAGAATTAATAACATGATTTATTCAAGTATTCTCAAAACTCATGAAATACACCTCATGACAAAGTTTGCAGTGGATTCTCTACCTCTAGCAATCTTCCAAAGAACCCTTGATTTCTTATTTTTAATACTGGCTGATTAATCATGACATTAATAGTACATAGGAAAAAAAGGATGTGTTTACATGTTCTTTTAAGTGAAAGGACCTTTTTCTAAAAGATTATGTAGATGTTGGCAGAAATAGCTTTCCAGAGGCAGATTTTCAACAAAATTAAAAAGAAACTAAAAGAATTCCTATCTATTTGTTCTGACAAGCCATCGAACCCACCTTTTGTTTCAAGGGTTTTTTTGGTGTTTCTCAATTTTTGCTGTTGCTGATCACGGTCTAAACCACATTTATGTCCTCTATAGGATATCCATGCTGGTGTACACAGCTGCATGGCAGAGTACTGCATTAGTAGATGCAATGGCAGCATACTCGGTCCAGGATCACATGGATGTAAGTCTTGGACCATAAGTACCATTTCCATCACGACAAATCTGGATCAGTCTGGCCAAAGATTGATGCAGCTTCAGATAAATTTTTCCTCACTAGCTGTGGTTAGTTAGATCATACCAGACACTGAGAAGTCAAAAATAGTAAGATGTATGGTCAAAGTCCCCTTCTTCCAGAAATCCTAAACACCCTGAAGCTGTGTCACAGGAGGTTTGGGTTGGGTGTTAGAAAAAGGTTCTTCACCCAGAGGGTGGTTGGGCAATGGAACAGGCTCCCCAGCAAAGTGGTCACAGCACCAAGCCTGACCGAGCTCAGGAAGAGTTGGGATCATATTCTTGGGCACATGTTGTGACTCTTGGTGAGGGTCCTCTGCAGGGCTAAGAGCTGGACTTGATGATCCTTGTGGGTCCCTTCCAACTCAGCATATTCTATGATTCTATGAACTCTACACCAGATACAAAAAATCAGAAGATTCCTGCTTAAACTCAGTATAACTGCTTCATTTTCACACCTACATATGGTACAAAACCAGCACAACAATGCAGGGGATTTTTTTTTCTAGATTAATGAGCAATGTCTCCTCTTACTTACACTAATATACTCTAAACTACTTTGCCACGGTGTACGTTATTTGGAGAACAATCCTCATGTTCCGCCTTTTAGATATGTAAGCAGCGATAGAACATAAAAACCTCTCAAATGCCTCTCAAAGATGACTGATGTGCGGACAAGCACTATGGTATTTTTCTTTTGAATTCTGTTTCAAAACATATCTTTTTTCTCTAAAACTTACTTCGAAAAGCTCTTTCTCCATTTGAAATGGGAAATCAGATTTTCAGAACAGAAAATAAAAGTTACTGCTCATGTGCTTGTATAAATACCAGTCTAATCAGAATACAGTATATTATTGGATTTTTAATTTTCTTTTGAAAAGACCAAGCTATGTTAAGCAGCCTTTAGCAAGCTGTCACAGATGAGACCAATAAGCACATCCTGACTTAACACACATCAGAGGTTGCCAAGGATACACTGTCAGGGGACTAAGGTCAGGAGTCAAACTGACCAATATTGAGTAAATTACACTGGTTCGAATGATTCCCCCTGAGCTAGTAATGATATGGCATGCACATAGTTTTGCTCTGCAGACTGATAAATACTGCATTTGAAGGCTAAACAAGGGACAAAGCATGGAAAAATGATTCTCTGTAGTCTGCCATAAACATTCATTCACATCACCCTGAGATCAAAAAAATACCATCACTGATATTATCACTATTCTTTTCCTGAAGAAATTTAACAAAAGGACTTAGGGTTTTCACTTCAAAAAGCAAAACAAGCAATAAGCTAAAATAATTGGAAAAGGCAACACACGCAAAAGGGATCAAGTCACTTTTCATATTGTGCACCTTGTACAGTCCTTTATTGATATGAAAGGTATTACAAAATCTTTCCTAAACAGAACTGTTCATGACATCTTGCAATAGCCAGCACGATGAACTTCCTTATTCCCCCCATACTTAAGAAATAATTTTTTTCTGTTGTGAGTCCCCTGAAATAAATAGAAAAGGCTGAAAGGTGCTGTCTAATACCTGAATTCTACTAAAACAACTTATGACAAATTCACTGTGAAGCAAGTGAACTACACTGGTCTCATTTTAATGTTTGAAGTAACTTGAGGTGAAGTCTATTGGTAACTGAAAGCGTGAGTATAATAAAGAATCTGTTGCTGACCAGCCAACATATCACACGAGTCTTGCCTGATTTCTTTGAGTCCTAATGAAAGATTACATTTGTAAAATCAGGAAAGTTCAAATTACCATTTGTAACAGAAGTTTGCAGATATGACAAAACTCACAATGTCAAATCTTATTTATTTGCTCATTGCTTGTATTGCCTTGCTTTTTTTATAAATTCTTCTAAGTATGTCAAATAAGTATTGAGTAGAAGTGTTTGATTTTTCGTTTCTTAAGTCTACGTTTTTCTTTCATGATGATAATTTTCACGCTTTTAATGTTTCAGTTTGTTTTTTTCTATAATTATCTGGATACTTTTTTTTGCAAAGCCACATTTACTACATTTTCTTCTTTAAGCTATTTCTTTCTTTCTTCTTACTGCATTTTCCCCTCCCTAATCCTTGCTATCAGGGAGCACAGACAGCAAATCTTTTTTCCACCTTCCATATCTGTGTCTCCAAACTAACAGATTTAGTATCTTTTAAAACAAGGTACTTTATGTTCTGTCAACAATGCTTTAAAAATTGCACTTGTTCCCTGTATGATGGTTTTTGTCACCAATGGTTATATAATATTTGCATATACATGCACATATCATTGTTTGTTACCAAACACTCGGTACCATGTTGAAAACAGATTTCTCCATTAACCTCCTGTCAGAAAATAACATAACCTCTTTTTCACACAAATGCAAACTGTTTCAGATCCTGTCTTTCCTTTTCTGTCACTGTTTGGGTTCTGTGCTTCCAAGATAAACTTTACTGAAGAAATAGAGAGAAGCGGCTGCTGCTCACAAGATTTATGCTGTCTGTGCTCATTGCTGTATAACAGTAGTCACAAGCACGCTGAGTCAAGCTTACTGAACAGCCATCTAACTACCCATCAATTTCTAATTTGATTTGTACCTCTGGTAAGTTAAACATAGAAGGGGAACAGTGCAAGTTTTCTTGTGGACAAAGTGAGACCTGGTGCATCCACTTTCCCCATGCTGTTGTGGTTTTCTTTGGCCTTGGTGAAACCAGCCAATCTATCCACAACCCTTCTGGGGAGGGAGAAAGGAAAGAATAGCAATGACTAATTGTTGGTTGTGGAGGAAAACCTACAGTTACACCAGATTAGACAAGACAGATCCCTGTGATGAAAGAGTGGAGAAGAGCCTGGAGAGACAGGCACTCAGAAATTGCCCAGGAGCTGCTCTTTAGACATATCCTTGGAAGCGTTCAAGGCCAGGTTGGATGGGGCCCTAAGCAACCTGGTCTAGTTGGAGGTGTTCCTGCCCATGGCAGTGGGCTTGGAGCTAGGTGATGTTTAAGGTCCTTTCCAGGCCAAGCCATTCCATGATTCTATCATCAGCTACTCCACTCCCTTTGGTGCAGCCACCAGCAGAGCAGAGGAGGTATTTTATGAAGCAGTGCAGTGAAGTGCCACCTCTCAGCTGAGCAAAACCTGGTCCTAGATCTGGGCTGTGATCCAATTTATGTATCAGAAGAAAGCTAACAGGTACTGCTTTTTTTCTGATGTGAAAGTTCAGAACTTGAGTTCTCTGGCTTTGCTAGGCAGATTTCTAGAGTGCGCTTAAGTGCACTCTTTCAAACACAGATAAACCCAATTTAGCCCCTTTTCTAGGAAAACTCCATTGTTGAATTTGTGTTGTAAAGCCTGTCCCAAAATAAAAGTATAAATGAAGATAATCAGTACACATTCAGTAATAGGAAGTTTGATGATGTGGCAGGGCAAACTTCTTTGTGTCTTCTGAAATACTTGTGCAGCACATTCTATAGGCAGTGAGATTATGGAGAAATAAATATTACTCCAAATTCTACTTAATTCAGTGTTTCAGGAGAGCTATCACAGAACTATGTACAAAAATTATCTTTGGTTCCTCTCCTGCTGAACCAATTGTGCAAGTGAGAAAGTACATTGCCTAGAGAAGGGCACCTTACATTGCTTCATGAACTGAGCCCTGACTGATTATTTGAAGTACGCTTGTTTTAGTCACATAAGCTCCACGTCCTACACTGATTACATTGTAATTTCACTGTTGATATCAATAGAGATGGTGACTTATGAATGCAGCACTAAACTTATTCCACAGCAAATAATGAGATTATTAATAAATCACAGCTCCATTTATACAAAGAGAGCTAATTCTTTATAAAGCTCACTACTTAAACTACAATTAGTTTATTCATGCTCTGGCAGCAGAATATATTTTTCTAAGAATCACAGTAAGATCTTTGCTTAAGATTTAAACTGCTGCAAACAACTCCCTTTGCACTTCCAAGCTTGAACAACTGTTCTTTTGGAATGCACAGCTCATCTTCCAGGATAATGATGCAAAGGTTTCATTTCTCAAAAAACGACAGGTGTAAAAGAAAGAAGACTGAAAAGAACACTGCTTACTCTATTCAGACATCTTCAATTTGATCAGAGCTTTGTTTTGCTGGAGGCACCATCTAGAAGTTAATTCAGTTAATTTTTAGGACTAACGTGAGCAAATAGTTGCTGCTCACAGAAAAACAGTCTAAAAATTATACAGTACGTTCACATGATCTGCATGGAAATATCAATTTCTTATCACCTGCCCCTTTCAAAAAAGAATAGAAGTTTCCTGGCACTTATTCTGCTCATTTACTATGGAAAAATCTGCACACCAAATCAGTTTGATTTATCCAATACACATACAACTCTATTCTTGATCAGCAAGACTAACTAGAATAACTAACCACCATGTGCTTTACAAAGTGAGTACAAAGCAAACATAATCAAATCAAAATGGAAACCATTTATGAGTTTGCCTAAGTCTATAGAGACTGTATGAAGAACAAAGCAGTAGAAGTATACTGTCTTTCCAGCTTATCCTTTTGCTGGAATATCTAAGACCAACTTCCATACTCCCATTTTCTCCAATTAAAAAAAAAAAAAAAGGAAAAAAAAGCTTCAAAAGCCTATAAACATTACATTCAAGGAACTATTCATCCAAATACCATGTCATTCTAAATATTGTTCCTGTTAGAATTTTATTAGTATGAAAGATAGTGTTTCACAAATTTGATCATTGCAAAGTAAAAAGTCAATGTTAGAGTTAATAAAGGATAGTATTTTTAAACTAGTGGAACCACCTTAAGTCACTATGTTAGTTGTTTAAAAGACCAATTAAAAAACCCCAAACATTCTCTGTAGAGAAGAATTATATGTTTAACAGCTTCCAACTGTATTACCAAAAACAGTGGAATCTTCTAAAATATCTCAATTTAAGGCCTCATTAACTTATGTAATAACTTGCATGGTGAATTCACAATGCTGTTGTTAAAGGTCAACAGGCATTTAACACAAATGTTTAAAAAACATTCTACAAGAAGCACCACTCTACACTACATAGAGCTAACTTGGGTGTTGCACTCAAAGTAGAGATTTAAACTAATCTTTATATACGGAATTACTATCTGAAATTATTTACATCTGAATTTCAGAACAAATTATCTTGGATTTTATAAGTAAATTGATGAGTCTAAGTTAAAATACATTAAAAATGGATCTTTTTTGAAATACAGGAGTCGCTTTTCCTTCAGAGGGCCAGAATCATTAAACAGTACAGATTTACCAAAATTCCTGGATACCAAGGATTTTCAAACTACCAATCATTTTGCCCATTAATTTTGTAAGAAAATTTCATCTTTTGAGACACTGGCTAGGTGAAATGAAAATGAGGATGGGGAACTTGGCAGGGGAAAAGGAAAAAAGAGATAGCAAAGGAAAACAGGGCAAAAAGACGCTGTGGATACGTGAAAGGCAGGCTGAATTAAGAAACCTGGATTCATGTTTCTCATTTGTGTCTCTGTGTTTTAGCATTGCTCTGGCAATAAAGCAGAAGTAAAGACAATTTAGCTGGCTGATATGCTTTGATTCTTAGGATAATCCACAAAGGAACAGGACAGACAGAACCTCAGTTGTTACTGAGGCAACTTTGTCAGCCATTTTGTATGTTCAAAATAACATTATTGTAGATTAATTAACTTAATGAAGAAAGAATATTAATATTTCCTCCTACATGGCACTTGTGAAACCCTTTCAGGAATGCCATGTCCAGACTGGTTTCCCCAGTTTATGAAAGGCAGTGAAAGGATCTGTGGAGGTCCACCAAGGCAGGCAGGGGGCTGGAGCACAGGATGAGAGGCTGAGGGATATAGGATTGTGGAGAAGAGAAGGGTCAGGGAGACCATTTTGCTATTATTCTCCAGTGGGAGAATCCAGAGAAAATGGAGCCAGACCCTTCTCAGAGGTGTGTGATGACAGGACAAGAAACAGGCAAAACTCTGAGCATGGGCAGTTTCTCTCACCATGAGCGTGGGTGACACTGGCCTGGACATGGTCCTGAGCAATGTGCTGCCACTGGACCTGCACTGAGCAGGGGGCAGGGCTGGGTGTCATCTCGAAGTCCCGTCCAAGCTAAAAATCATCTTTGACTGTATGAATATTCATCTGAAGGCAAAATTAATTGAATTTCACTTATTGTTTCAAACTTTTGACTTTTCTTATGCGAGCTCTATCTATCAATGTTTTAACATTATAATATTGTCACACATTTAAAATTTCCTTCTCCTCTCCCTCTTCTGGACAACACAAAAGTAAATAAAAAGTACCCATTAACAGTGCACACTCTTCACAGTATACATCCCCATAAAAGAAATTTACACTTTCTTTATGCATTTTGGATGGATGCTGATCTGTGGAAAACAAATTTGTTTCTTAGTTTTAAATATTATAAGCATAATGATTGCAACATACACCCTGACTAGTACGAAGAAGGCACTGTTTAGCACAGATCTCTAGTCCAAATATTTTTTTTCCTGGAATAAAGACTGAATAATTAAAGAACTTTTATGATTTGTACATTTCCATAAATGACCTACCACATAATTTTTAATTGTGATAAAAGTGGAAAATAGTTAGATTTAGTAAGTAAATAATTTTTTCCCTGTTGTCAGCTATCCTGAAAAGGCTTTTGTAAAACTAAGAAGAGAAGCTCATAAAGTTGTGAGCTCTTAAATAAAAATAAAAAAGTTGGGTTCTTTCTTATCTATGAAGAGAAGAATAATTTGAAAAACAAAAATAATTCTATTTTTTAAAAATTCCCCTGAAAAAAATTGATAAGAGGCCCATATATTCTAATCAACTGATATGTTTAAATTTAATCACATCTTTACATATATTTTATAGTCATGTTTATATATCCTAAATTCTCTGTTATGAATTCTTTTATAAGCTTAGTGTTGTAACATTAGGAGGACATTGGGTGGGTCTGTGTTAATGTTTTCACTTGGGAGAACACTTTTGAAGTTAATCTGTCATGGTGCTTTGGTTTGCATAGTGGGGTAGTTAAAATATGATTCGATTCTTTTCTGATGCAACTCAAGTTGCAACTCCAGCTGCTACTGTGAATTCAGTCCACATGACAAGATTAGAGCTAATCAAAATTAGCTCTTCAAAATAGGTGTGCATATTGGGTCTTCATTGACAACCGCTTCTTTCTACACACAGATTCCCTTCTTTTTGCATTGATTACTGTAGTGACAGCTTTAAAGATTTGGAAACTACTGCAAGTTTCCTACCTTGACCCTGTCTTGGAATTTGTATGTAGATCAAACTGCCCTTGTCCAAATTTATCATGCTTGTGCCCTTACATGATGTCTCTGGTTGTTTGCCTGTTTCAACATAGATTTTTAAGTTTCTACAGTTTTTCTTATCTGAATGATCAACTTAATATTTCCATTAAAGATGTGTAACTATTCACTTTTCTGTAAAGAGGAATCATTCAGGGAACAGTGATTCAGTAAGAAGCTCTGAAGATGGACTCCATCCAGTTCCAGCCAGTAATTAGTCTTCAGAGAACAGAGGAGGTGCCTTTGTGAAGGAAGAAATAGAAAAAACCACTACCGGTTTTCATAGGAAATGGTAACTTTCATACCATGGGTTCTCCATAACCTCACCTTAATTGCACTGCTAATATAACATAATACTTTGTCTGGCACAAGGAAGGCTAGACTCTCTGCTGTGATGGTAAGGATGAAATTTTATGTGCCAAAAGCAAACCCAGGAAACATTTCCAGTATTCCCAATATCCAACTGATTTGGGTGTGCCAAAAACACCCACACACCACTTGCTCACATGCATTTTTAGTAATTCTGAAAAACAACCTAATGCAGACCAGATCTGATTCTAAACTGCATCACTATGGCTTGGATTTATTATGTTATTCCAGGAAAGCACTTAAGCAGATTCTCTTGGCTGACTTACATTAATGAGACTTAATTACATGCATAATATACATGCTTTAATGCTTTCCCAAAGAAGGTTCCATATCACAATGGCATTTAGTCTCTTATTTTTCCCATAGTGTCCAAAACTCACAGTGCTTGACATGTCTCGTTTCCTTGTACTGTTCTTCAAATTTTTCAAGTTTTTTAAGCAGTTACATTTAATTATTATCTTTTATTAGTCCTGAGCAATTTGTTATGTTATGACTGACACCCACAAGCTTATTGTTTATGTTCTCCTAAACTCATAAACGCCCTCTTTTTTTTCAGGATTTCAGCAGAAATTAAATTATAAAGTTATAAAAATAAAACATTTAATTCACTATACATATATAAAAAAAATATTCTGTTGTGAATTAAAACAAAAGCCAAGAAAGTCATTTGAAACAAACTAACTTACCTCACTTTAGGATTTCATTGTAAGGGATCCATCTTGATCAGAGTAGTTTGCAAGACCATGAGAGTCTGCATAAAACACTTAAAGTATCTACAGTCTAAAAAAGTCAGTTCAACCTGAAAGCTTGACAGTGTCCTGTTTCCTGTTTTTTTCACAGTTGAAACCAGTCTCTTCACATTATTTCAGGAGATAGTTCTTGTCGATCTTAAAAAAAGAAAAAATATTCCTACAAAAGAATTGAAATATATCATATGCTTTAAGTAGTTTCTGTCAGTTGCTATACACGTTTATGTAATGACTTTGTTTGTGTAGTGACTTGGTGTTGGGGGATTTCTCAGGTATCATTTGCTTTTTATATACAGACACACGGTTTCTTGCAAAACTGAAAGGAAGCTTTGTAATCTTCTGTATAATGTCTGTGCTTTTTCACCTCACAGTTGGGCAAGCTATTAATTTCTTGAGTAAAAGGGATATTGCAGGTGCTTGGCAGAGAGACATCTCAGCAGCAGGCAAAAAACGAATACATGCCTAAAAAATTGTCAAAATGTGGACGTGCCTCCAATAATTTAAAAAATAGAAGGTGATAAGTTGAAAATGTCAGGTAATTGGCAGACAGATAGAAAGTTAAACTGTGTCCTCAGTGAAGAAAATTAACCAGCAGCTGCCAGCAGAGGCCCCAAGGTCATCTGAATGTCAGAACCAAGTAAGGGCCAATCATTCAGAAGGGGTTCGCTGCTGATATTTGCCCTCCCTGGTCATTTTCAGATCTCCCAGGAACTGCCCTGAACTACTGCCAACATGTGTTCATTTCTAAAAATTACATAGATTGTGATTTATTACCCATCACGCTACAAAAATCCATTGTGAATTAAATCAGCCCTTTGTTTAAATTGCTCCTCTGCAATACGTATCATATCATCATAAATGACATTGAAGTTATAATCTACAGTAGTCTGCTTCAGCCACTGATAAGGCTCCACCAAGGGACGATCAATACTTACTATTCATTTTTGAAATTATCTTCACATTGATCCCTGAACAAGCGCCAGCAACACAGAGGCACAGTGGCTTTAATACAATAATTATATAAAGGTTTACAGGCTCATCCTCCCAGCCAATAAAAGCTGTCAGCTGGCAGGGACAGTTACAATCCCATAATCCATCAAAATGCTGTTCTCTGACCTATGGGCTTCTGGGCTTTCGGCAAACCTCGATAAACATGCTTATAGAGGAGAGAATAGCAACAAACACAAGCAAGCAAAAGCATCAGATTCATATTACCGATTACAAAAACATATCTCTTACAGCACATCACCCTTTTTATCAGATCAACAGAGAGGTGCATTTTTACTGTAATTCACCGAAGAGTGAATGACCAGACGTGTGCGTATATTCTTGAACAAATTCAGTCTCTTCTTTTCAGCAGGTGACTTTGGATCATTTTGTAAACTATAATGAAGTAAGCTCGTGGAACGCATATCAGATGTGGCTAATTTAGAGAGGAATACCTAAACACTCTATACACAGGAAAACAAGACTACTAAAAGTCTGAAAGTAAAATACTGAGAACCTAAGTATAAAAGGAAGCTACCATCCAGCGGCAAAAGAAAATCCAGATTAAGTGGATTGTGAATGACGCTGTAGCATTCAGCCAAGATGCCAAGCTGTTTTTTTTTTGTACGTGTGAATTTGTATTTTCACACAGATGGGGCCAAACAAATCAGTTTATTTATTAGTTAAGCTGCAGAAGTTCAAATTTTGCATATCAATTGAAGCTGTATAAAAGAGGGGAGTGGTTATTTTATAAGCAAAGAGTTTGGTGAAACTGTAAAAATTTACTCCAGATACATACTTTTCAATTGAAGAATTTAAAAAAAAAAAATAAAATTAATATGGTTTTGAGGCAGAAAGTTTGAGGAAAAAGAAGGCAGAAAAGAAAATTAAAGATATAGAACAAATAAGCAAACAAACAAAGGAAAAGAGCAAAGGACAGGAACTCGTACAATGCTGGAATACTTAATGATGTATAATGTCAACCCTGCTTCTTGTATTATTGTCTGCCACATCAGTTATACCCCTCCTCCTTTACTGATCCCATTGTCGACTTCACCGTATTATCATGTACACGAGAAGCACAGAACCTGACTAGGATTAGCAGGCGCAATTTGCGTTTCAAGTTCATCCTTTAAATGCCTTATTTGACTTACAAGAATACTGATTAACAGCTCTTTATTTTTTTTTCATCCAAAATTATGTTAATTTAAAAAAATAATGCATTCTCATGATATATCTCTAATATTTGATAAGGGGAAAAGAAAAACTGAATTTTCAAGTTTCCATAGCATTATGTGGAGTTCCATTGGGAAAGAGGTACGGTTTCTAGAGAACATTTCCTGGTTACTTTTGTGGTTTGTGATATTTTTGGTTTGTTTCCAGCCAATACAGAAGACATTCCACTGTGGCATGGTTTGACTTAACTCCAATGTTTAAATGTGACAAGTGATATTTGCCAACTGAAAACCTTGCCTGTGATTTGACTTTCAAAACTATAGAGTAGACCTAAAATGTTTCTAATGTTAACAAAATAGAGACATAAAGCTGATGCTAGCTGAAGGTAAGTAAACCCTATGAAGGAATACAGTAGCATTTTAAATCCCTTAATTCAGATGTCATTGTTTACATTAAGTATTTAATAAAGCAAAATTCTTTCTTAGAATAGTTATCTCTTTCTTTCTTTTGTTTTAGGTTTTGGGTTTGTTTTTTTATGACCAGTGGTAAAAGGATTTTTTTACCCCTACCTACAGAAATTATTGTTCCTTAGTGTGAAATACAATTTAAGTCACTACTTTCTTCTAATTGCTTCAAAGACTAATATATGTGTATGTTTAAATTGTACAAAAAGGCTTTCTCCACTGATAGCAGTAAAAGAGGGAACAGCTGCCACCCATCAACATGCAACAGTAACCAAAGTAATGCTGTGCAATAAAAACAGATCTTTTCACAATAAAAAAGTTTCCAGTGGCCCTTGTGAGGTCAAGCGTATTGCCCTGATTCTCTAATAACTTTCATATATGCAAACTTGGATGGCCTATTCATAGCTACTAAGTTCCCCTCCCGTTCTTTTAAATACGCAAAGGAAAATAGTGTTTTCCTATGTGATATCAGAGAGTGCATCAACTTTTTCTTATAAGCACAAGGCATCTTGTATCTTTAGGAAAAAAAAGTTCCCATATGGAATAATGACTCTAAAATACCAAGTTAATTGTACCCAAATGACTACAGCAATATCCATAGTCTTAAATGTCAACTCACACTTGGGTCTTAAAGTTAATATGGGTTAAATCTTGTACAGGATTGCCTATACTTGCCAAATTACTCCTCCAAAGAAGTGTTTGTGATCTCACGTTAGTCATATACCTCAGATGACACCTGGATCACCCTACTCCTTTCAATGAGTTTGCACAGGTAAGACTGATTAGCACTCTAATTGAGAATTAATAAACACTCCAGTTAATGACAGTTATAGAATTCCCATTGCCCCTTATTGATTGCACAGGTTTTGCAGATGGGCAGTAAACTGTAAAAGTAAACCCACTGTAACTACACAAAAACAACACCTTCTGAAGCCCCACACATTTTGAAAATTAACATAGAACATGTGAAGAAAAGACAGAAAAATACTACTGCACTAATATAATGTAATTCTAAGTCATATATAACTTTGGTCTCAGGATTGGACTTCCTTTCCCTATCAACAACCTCTTCCCATTTCTCTAGGAACTCAACATGCATGCAGGAGTTAAAGATCTGCATTAAGTCAACACTGAATTTCCCTACCAATGCAGGATTCTTTCCCACAGCGCATATGTAGCACGCCTAAAGAAGGACAAATTATAAAATCAACCCACCATAATTTGGGATTTGTCATCCAGTTATGTGAAAAGACTGGAGTAATTTGCCAACATAAAGACGGTCTCATACAGTGTACTGTCGACAGCTAGTATTGTAATGATAATGAAGCTATCTCTGTAGAACTGACACAGATGCATAAAGTGGTTTTTGAATCTGATATTAGCAACAGACACTCAAAACAAAATTGAAGTATTCTCATACATTTAAAGGATTAATATAAATAGGTCTTTAAGAATACAAATGCTTGAAGCATCAACTCCAGTAACTGTTCGAAATGAGACAGTAAAACTTTGCTTTTGGCTAAAGCTTCTTCAGACAAAAGGATTTTATATGAAATTTGAGAATCTCAAAGCATCTTGACATTTTGAGATTTTAGCATGATGGCACTATACTGACATTTTGAACTATTATATCTCAATATGGTTTAAAGCAATGCAAAGTTTATGAAAGAAAGAGACATAAAGAAGGGTCAGATAGAAAAGTTAAGTCAAATGATATACTGCAGCAGACACATTTTTGACTGAACTCCATCAGGGCTCTTGGGTTATTTGTCATGTGACAAATGTGAGATTAATCCATACCTTAATAGATGTTCCAAGTAATATTGACCTATATGAACAAACATAATAATAAGAAACCCCCAAATTTAGATTTATCTTTGGCTTAATAAATAGGATAACAGCTCATGCTTTAGGGTAAAATTTCTAAAATAGATGCATATACAAAAATTATTCTGTAATACATCATTAGCTAAAGGATAAATTCAGTGATGAATAAAAAATTTATAGTGCACATTTTCAAGTTACAGATCCTAAATAGCCAGCAATCACATCGCCATACAGAATTGTGAATCTTTTCTAATACTATGATATAATTTCCTAAAACCAATAATTGAATTTTATATTTAGAGAAACAAAGGTCAGAAAATGATTTCACCATTAACAATGCCATCATAGCAGGTAGATGAGGAAGCTGGAGGCTCAAGAGAAAACGGAACAATCTAGAGACAATTTTTTAGCATAAAGAAGAGGGAACTGTCAAAGCCCCGACATTAAAGCAACGCATGAGGAAGAGACAAAGGTAAAGATCTGCACATGAGAAAGAATTATTCTGTCAGTGATAGCAGAATGATCAAGAAAAATAAATTAGGTCTTCCATAATGCAGATAAACAGGTGTGGCTCTTTTACAGGGAATATCCTGCCATCTGTTAAGTGAAAGCCGTGTTTTAATGGTTTGCAACAAGAGTTTGAGGAAAAGTAATCTAGTTAGGAGAGTAGAGTTAGTAGCAGAGTGTAATTTACTTATAGAAGGACAAGACAAAGATCCATCATTAGAAGCAGATAATTAAGAATAAGGCAGAAAAGAGGTGAGATTGGGAATATGAATTTATAAATCTAACAAATACTGGCCCTGTGTTTTGTTTTTACTTAACGATCAAGAAAGAGGAGAATGCTGCACCGAGAAAAGAAGTTTGGTGAACTGTTGAGCAGACCACTAAGAAATTAAAATATACGAATCACCCATGAAAAGGAAATATATATTCATGCTTGTACCACTGATTTCATGAGGAAGGGGAAAAAGATGACAGAAAAATAAACAAGGGGCAAGGTAGGCTGATGACTTCAAATATTGGGCTCTGGTCTTCAAAAAAAAGAGCAGTTGTGAGTTGGGAAGACCAAATGTGAAGATTTGAGGTGGGGGGAAAAAATTAAAAATAATCACTTTTGCAAGCATAGTGGTAATTATAGAGTGATCCAAAGTTGAAAAAAGGAAAATAGTTGCAGAAACCAGTACTGAAGTTACAGTACTGTACATGGCATACCACTCTTCCCTTTGAAGAATCATAAGTGGACCTCAGTGACAAGATACTACAGACCTGGCCAGAGAAGCAATGGCTCTACTTTCAGAGGGTATCCTTCTTGATCAGTCTGGGCTCCCAAATTTAAATTACTGCCATACACTTAAATAGACATTATATTGTGATCCAGATGCTTCAGGATTCTTCAAAGCAGGTTAAAAAGTTTAAAGGTTTTTAAAAGCAGGTTTGTGTCTCAGAACATCCTCATAGGCAAACTCAAGTAAGTGTGGTTTGGATGAGTGGACAGTGAGGTGGATTGAGAACTGGATGAGTGGCAAATCCCAGAGGGTAATGATCAGTGGCATAGAGTTGGAGGCCTGTCATTAGTGGTGTCCCCCAGGGTTCTATACTGGGCCCAGTATTGTTCAGCTTGTCATCAATGACTTGGATGAGGAACAGAGAACCTCCTCAGTAAGTTCACTGATGACACAGAACTGGGAGGAGTGCCTGATACGCCAGAGGGCTGTGCAACCCTTCAGAGGGACCTCAATAGGATGGACAGATGGGCAGAGAAGAACCTTCTGAAATTCAACAAAGACAAATACAGGGTCCTGCACTTGGGGAATAATAACCCCAGGCACCAGCACAGGCTGGGGGCTGACCTTCTGGGAAGCAACTCTGTGGAGAACGACCTGGGGAGTCCTGGTGAACAACAAGCTGTCCATAAGCCAGCAGTGTGCCCTTGTGGCCAAGAAGGTCAACAGTATCCTGGGATGTATTAGGAAAAGCATTGCCAGCAGGTCAAGGGACATGATCTTGTCCCTCTGCTCAGCCCTGGTGAGGCCTCACCTGGAGTGCTGTGTCCAGTTCTGGGCTCCTCAGTACAAGGGAGACATGGAGCTCCTGAAGCAGGCCCAGCAGAGGGTGACAAAGGTGATTAAGGGTCTGGAGCATCTTCCTTATGAGAAAAGGCTGAGGGAGTTGTGCTTATTCAGCCTCGAGAAGAAATGACATCAATGTGTATAAATCTAAAGGGGAGGTGCCAAGAAGACAGAGCCTTCTCGGTGGTGCTGAGCAATAGGACAAGTGGCGACAGGCAGAAAATGATGCACAGGAAATTCCACCTGAATACGAGGAAAATCTTCTTTATGGTGCGGGTGACTGTGCACTGTAACAGACTGCTCACAGAGGTTGTGGAGTCTCCCTCATTGGAGATATTCCAGAACTGTCTGGATGCAATACTGTGCCCATGCACTCCAAGATGACCTCTGGAGTTTGCACCACAGGACCCACTGTGGTCCCTTCTAACCAGACTGATTTTACGATTCTGTAAAACCATGAAAACAAACTGTGTATCCAGGATCTTCTAGGAGCGACTGCAAAGTAGCACAACTATGTAAGAGAGAATAAAGAGAAAACTGACCTTCCCATATTAACAAGACCAGAGATATGTGTTCAGCAAGACAGAGCATGCAAAATCCATGTTTTGTTCACAGATGGCCCAAGGAGAATTAATCCACCTGGAAATATTTTGGTTTAGGAAGAAAATAATAGTAGAGATGCAGGTGGAGGAAGTAGAATATGTTTTTATGCATATAGAGTATAAATCTAACCAGAATCAAGCCTACACATGTCCTGAAGTGGAAAAAAAACCAGGGGAGGAATACTTCAAAGCATGGAAGGAAAGTGGTAAAGGGCTGAGAGCTGACAATCGCTTTTGAAGGTAGATGGGAGCAATGCTGGGAAAAGAAAATGGTAATTCACCTCTTGTTATACATTATCATTTCCAGATGATTTATTTGTTTCATCCTCCATATCCAGGACAAGTAGAGATGAGGATCTATGTATAAAGGCCTTGAGTATTCCAGTATTGAAAATTATATTGTAAAGTACTATTTGCACAATAGCAGAAGGTGAGTATGAATATGGTTTGAAGTCCTGTTGAAGAGTGTCAAACTGTGTCTTCATGTACTTATTGTCTATCAAATTAATAAATCACATACTCTGTGCATGTGTAATAAGAGGGAAAAATATACACAGAAGGTCTTAATTACGTAAGATTTTTTGATATAGATATTAAGAAAAATACAATCTTTACTCCCAACTAAGACCTATTATATTGATTTTTAAATCTTTAAGGGTATTATTTACTTAGGACTCATGAAATATATGTATATATACACAAAAAAAATTGGAAAAATATCTAAGTATCTCTGAATATGGTTAAGTTCCTGAAGTTGAGTCTGTTTTGGGTGTGATGGCAACTAGTGAGTGATCTCCCCGCCTTTATCTTGACCCACAAGCTTTTCCATCTTGTTTTCTCCTCACATCTTGGTGAGGAGGGAAAGAGGGAGAGCAACTGGTAGGTGACCAAAGTCAAGAATCATAGGTAGAAAATGAGTAAACTGCTGACATCATTGACCACATATAACTTAGCAGATTATGTTGGTTTATGCTTGTGAAGATAATATCCTGTCATTCAACATTAAGCAAGTCTCAGTAACAAATTATATTATGATAATTGCTTTCCTATATATTTGAGCTGCAAAAAATCAGACCGAAGTAATTGCCAGTGCAACTAGGTTTGTTTGGTCATTTTTTACATAAGAAGCTGAATTTCACTCAAATAAAATTAATCTCAACAGTACTGCAATTTCCATCATCTACTTTGATCAAAAACTTCCAAAGGTAGGATAACGTACAATTACCAGGGCTTGGCTGAGTCAGTTTATTGCATTTCTACCAAAATTTGTGTTTTCAGTAGAAAAGTGTTGGTACTAGACAAGTCTTTTTCTGAGCTGTAAAAGTACGGAAAGGTTTCAGGAATCTGACTGATGAGCCTCCAAGGTTAGAAAGTGAAAAGTTTTCCTAAAAGGCTGCAGAGATATGAATGTGGTTTAGTTGAACTAAATGTGTACATCTACCTTTAGGCTCTTTGTAAACATGTTTGCCACTGAAAGACTCTTCAGAAGAGCAACCTAAAAAGTAGCAGTCACCCAAAGGCCACACTGGATATAAACTCCCAACAGCACTGTGAAGAATTTTGCCGTGGGGACTGCTTGTAGAAGTTTAGCACCAATCCTTTTTCCTGGATGTAAATCAAATTGTCTTTGCAACACTATATTTGCAGATATATTCAAGATATTCTGCTTATAAATATCAATCACAATCTTTTTTTTGCATCTATTACAGTTCTGATGACTGATTTAATAATATACAGCTCCATATTATGCATTTGAAAAACAAAAACACTTGTCTCTTTTGCACTGTCTAAAACACATTGAATGGGTTACCTACAGTCAACAAAATGTGTATGTGAACTCCAAATGACTCGCTTTAAAGCAAGTCTGGCTTAGAGATACACAATGTTGCCCAAATTCAATGAAATATTACACCAGATGGAACACTAAAATGCTGAGCTAATATTTTTAATACACATATCATATTGCAGGATAATATTCAAGTAATTCTATCTGTTGCTAAAGGACATATTCTTTCAGTACCTAGTACTCCTATGGACAGGATGTGGAATCAGGACTTATTTGGAAATATGGATTGGTATAGAAATTGCATGGTTGCTAAAATGGAATAAACTACATACATTTGCTGAGTGCTTCATAGCCGCTTTCCTTTTCTACTGTTATCTGAACTGAAATACATTCTCTTCAGCATCTGAAGAACTATCATTCTTTTGTTGTTAAAGACTAATTTAAACAAAGGTAGGTTTAATAAAAAGGCAACAGTAACCAGTGCAGTTTAGTAACACCACTGTCTTCTGATAGACATGACACAAATGATGGGTAATTGTCACAAAACAGTATGCTGGTTTACATATAGCCAATATTAGAGGGAAACCAGTTGTGGCTTCTCTTGCTGTTACATGCTTAACAAGTTTACAAATATTTTAAATAAATGAGGGCTTTGTTGATAGTATATTAGGCTATGAAGTATTAGTGAAATGACAATGTATAATGCCTGTAGGAAGCTCTTGCCAGGATCAAAAATGTGAGTGATTATTTTCCTTATCTATCTATCCTTTCAACAGCCAGTTCTAGGGTATCAATACATTACTTTCCCAATATTATTTTTAATCCTGTTCTAACTTAACCTTTCTTCAATATCCATAACAAAAGCAGTAAATCACTTGCAGAATGCTATCTAAGAAGTTGATTATGGAAAATTTTAAAATTGTATCCAGTTTTTCGGTGTATCCATAACTGTACCCATGACTAACAAGTGAATGAAGAGGTACACAAACTGTAGAACGCACTTCCTTGTATAGGACCTTTGTCCTTTGCAACATTCAACAGAATTCTGTACAGTGTCAGTGTCATGTCAGCCATCCTTCACATTCCTGTAAATACAACACCTACAATCTTGATTTGTCCACTTTGATCACTTCGAGGACGCTAACCAAAAATGAACATTGCTCAAACTGCTAAGAGATGGAAAAAACTGAAAATTATTAATAAGTAATGGTTATTTTTCTTAAGTGAAATAATAGTCTCTATTCTATATGAAAATAGTTTTACAGTGGACATAGTACCTACGTTTTATGCAATGTAACTGCAATTCAGAGATAGGGACTGTTTTCTTCCCCAATTAGGATGTGAGGCAATATGAAAAGAAATTATTTGGACAGGATTTTAGCAGTCATAGTAACACATATGAGAACAAAGACATCAATTGTAAGTCCTTGGATTACAGATTTCAAGCAATAGAGGGCTCCTTCCCAGAAACTGCATTACTGAGTACACACAGACATCACTAATTTGTTGTCTCAACCATGTAGAAGAGTCTCAGTGTATGCTTCTAGGTCATTATAACATTAGATAATATCTCACATAAATGTTAAATGACAGTCACATAAGGACATATATGAAATACTAAAGATACTCTAGAAACTTTCTCTTGTATTTTTATTTAATTGCTTTCGACTTGTAACAATAGAAAAGTACTGGGCTGTGGAAGAACAGCACTTGCCTGAACAACAGACGATGTATCTATTATCTCACTTCCATGAAGGTCATCGACCTATGACAGTTGGAGTAGCAGAAACATTAGAAATCATGTGCAATTTAATCTTTACACAAATAAAGGAAAAGTATCACAATGCCTGAATAATGAAGAGTCTCTCAGAGAAAAAGAAAAGTCTGTCCCTGAGGATATTCTTCATTTTCTTTCCTGAACTGTTCCAATGCGTTCACACTATGAGATTCACTCACTGTGCTGACACACGTATTAATAGTATTTTGGCTGGGAGAGTGTAGATGTTCTAAAGTGATTGCAAAGTGCATCTGTGACTCAGTTCTCCTTTCATTCATTCATTACTTCTTCATGTCAATTCTGGGAGACTATTGTTCACCGAAAAACTGTCATCAGGATTGAAATTAACTGTTTTTTCTCCTACTTCAGGCAAGAGTGTTTTTATGTTCCCTGCTTTCCAGAACATACTATCTTATCTTTTACAAGGTTAGTGATGAAAATATTATATCAGCTTCATTTGAAAATAAATTAAAAAATGAGGAAAATATGAAAAAGCATACACAACAAAGAAGATAACCTATGAAGGCATTTTCAACTAATCAGTTTTTCATTCCTCTTCTGATAATTTAGAAATAAAGCAGGCAAAAATAAAGCACTTCTTATTACAATCCCCAGAAAGGTGATAGCTAATAATGGATAAAAATACAAGTTTATTTTCTATTTTCCTGCAAATGGAACCTCTATATCTTCAAGAAAGAAATGGGGGAAAAAAAAATCAAGAATCAGAAGATGTCAGTCATTTCATACTGTTGTTACTAACTGAAAATTAAGGGTATAAAGATAATTTTTTAAAAATGCTGCTGTTGACAAGCTGCAAGTGATCTGAATTCTTTATTGGTTTATTTTTAACAATGTTATTCAATGAAGACTTTTTTATTTTATTTTAAAATACCAGGCTGCAGGTTTTGGAATAAAGTAGGAAAGACCAATGTCCCCTCAGAAACAGTATTTTATTTTTTGCTGGACCTTTCTGCTTCTGTATGTAACTTTAATTTAGTGTCATTTTCAAAAAGAATTAGAATAATATGATCTTTATATAAATATGTAGTTACTGTCTATTGTGTAGAAGGAGAAAAATATTTCAAAATTTTATTTGTACTTAAAATGGTGACAGGAAACCAAAATTTGGAAATTTTTCAGGTTAATGAAGTCAAAAGGGATGAAGGTTTTTATATTTAAATTCAACTTTAAGAAAAGTCAAAATAAAACCTTTCAACACAACTGAAGTAAACAGTACCACAGTTTCTATTTACAACTGAATAGTGTTTTCTAGTGCAACATTATTATTTCATAAAAGCATCGGCACAAAAGATGTATTTTTTAAAAAACACTGTTTTTTAAAATATTAATAGAAAAATTACATCTCCTTCCATAGTAAATTAGACTTTTAAATTTGAGACAATGGTGGGTGATCTTCCACAAACACAAACACTTCAAGTTCTATGATCTGAAGGCTTGGAGAACAACCACTGTTTTATTCATCTAAATTAAAGTATATTCATTTTCTGCTTAGAGAAGGAAATGAAGAATTTATTCTCTTTTATCCTCATCACTGTGGAAGAAAGTTTTGATATGAAGAGGAGAAAAGAGGTAATCTGACTATTCATTAAAAAATGGTAGCAGTGTTTAAAAAGGTTCTAGGTTTTGCCTGAAGTATTCCTTGAAGGTGCCTTTCAGTGAAAGGACCACTCACTACCCGAAATAGATCCATGCTCTTGTATAGCTGTCTGTCTCTAGCAGCATACTAGGTCAGAGAAATATTATATCTAACTTACAGCTTTGGCTAATCGTAATGATCCAACTGAAACATGAAAGAGTTGAGTTTAAAAAACAAAAACAAAAACAAAAAAACCCCAACCAAACAACAACAAAAAAGCTTCATTTGTTCTTCCAAGATAACAAATCTTGAAATGCTTCATTTTTTTTCAGATAAAATATTGTGGATGACATTATGGTTGCCACTGTACATATTAATACAGGGAGGGCTGAAAGACAGAGTTTAGAGAATTTATACCCCTGGACAAAAGCTCCTGCAGATTTACAGCTATACATGCAGAGCCCATGGATGTGTTTATATTCTGCTCAAGGTGGAGGCAGCAGCAGACATGCCTTCCCCTTTGCTCTTGCCTTTGCCAACAGGAAGTAGCACCACAAAAAAGAGCAGACAGCCAGTGCCACAAGTCGGAACTCAAGGACAATGCATTAAAAAAACTTGTCACCCTACAAATTTCAATTACATCTCCAGCCCTGGAATATCTGAGGGAGAGACAAAATGTTTGTATTAACTACAGAATCAACTTAATTTTCACGTACAACATGTTTACTCTCTAAAGAAAGAGGAGTACTATTTTTTTTACTTCCAACAATATATTTGTATAGCCAAACATCCTAATCCCTTTAGCTTTCCTTGGGAAAAAAAGGTGTATACATCAGTTTTCCCACCAACACTTTTTCAAGGAACATAGTTTGATCATGTAAACTAAAACAGAAGATAAAACTAGAATCAGCTCAAATAGGCATAGATCAAATTTTAAAGATTAAAAAATTTCATTGTATAAAGAAGTAATCTTCAAGGTGCATTATTTTGCAATCCTAAAGAAAACATTTGGTTTTGTTTCCTGTAAGAAAAAATATATTGCGGATGAGGATAGAATGCAAAGAATATTATGACTCTGACAGCAGTACAGTAGACTGTGACATACTTGCCAATCTTAATAGAAATATCAAGAACATAACAGGCAAGCATGCTCTAAATCTATAACTATGCATGTTGCTTCACTGCTTTGGCTTCATGACCTTGTCTCTCCTTGACACATCACAACACTTAAATCAATGATGATAGACGTCAGGGTTTTGTGGATTCTCCTGGGATCACACATTTTATGCAATATTTTTGATTACCTAATTACAACTTCATTGTATGTAAAAAACCCATATAAGGATATTTGCTTTTCTATTTCTTCTGTTTCATATTTTGGTCACTGGTGGTACATGTTGTATATCTGCTTCTTTACTAGCCATACTTGTAAAAATTTTGATGCAGACTCTATTGAGGATACTTTCAACTTCATTTTCAACAATTTTTCCCCATGATTCCATTTGTGTCAATTCACTCATTTATAGAAACCAAGATAGTTGCTTGCAGTTTAGGTGTAGAAAGGGATAATATGCTGCTGCTTTTGATTGCCAGTATGGTCATTTAAACGAACTACCTAAAATTTACAGAAGGAAGAAAACATTTTTTATTCAAACTCAACTTTGCAACTTTCCTGGTTTCTTTCAGATATTTTTATCATTTGATTTCTAATCCTTACACGGGTTTGTTACTTATTTACTGCTCAATATGAAGACTCCTTTACAAAATACTAGGCAGATATCAAGTAGACTAGCTAGCACTAATGCAGATACCTAGGCTAATAGATACGAACAGATGCAAATGGAACAGCTGAAGATAAAGTAATTAATTTTTTGTTGACTTTGAATTTTTGAATTCTGGCACACCATTTCATTCCTTTTATTTTCTCAGCACAACGATTTAGTGTTATATACCTGAGGCAAAGGACAACAAACCATGTAGTTAATTGTCACCTTGTCAATTATGCATGAAACAAACAAAACAATTTAATTCAATTTGCAAGTTATAGCAATTTAGGAAAGGTGTAAGGAATGTTTTCTATCACTAAATGCTCTAGAAGGCTTGTGTTTTTTAAACTTTTTCTCTCATATAAATACATACAAGCTATTATATTTTAGACCATTTTCAGAAAAAGAAAAAAAAAGAAATAAACATTAACAGTTTGAAACACAGCATTCATGTGTGTTTTATGCATAGGAACTAAGGATTACAGACCTAAGTATCTCTTCACATTCTTCCTACATAAAAAGGAAGGAAAGATACCCAGCTGATAGCATATTGAAGCAGGGAACCTGAAGAGAAAATGAGGCCATACAGTCAATAGCAAAACTTCTATAGATTTGAGAGGGTCCGAAAGCTTGTCTCAGAATACGTTGCTGGTTTGACACTGTCCTAATCTTACACTTTCACATATCAAAGCAAGGATTTAGAATGGTCTGGAAGCAAGAGAATCTTGATGCTGTAACACTTATTTCACATGCTTCAGTTCACCATAATCAGAGAAAGTGGCAGATGCCAAATTGAATAGCCTGGATTTAGGATGCTCCTGGTATATAGAAAACCTATTCTATGTCCCGAAAACACATGGGAAACCCACAGAAAATTTATACAATACTTGGCACAAAATGGACAATTTTACTTCCTGATCCTGCAAATTGTGCCTAACTTAATGCTTATGAATATTCCCATTTGAGTCAATTGGATTATTTACATTCGTTAAATTAAGCACATATATAACTGTTTTTCAGATAAAGGTCTTAATTACTTTTAAGGTATTGAACCATTTTTCTTCAGACTTGACTCAATGAGAGCTATAGATCAAGTCTAGCTAGAAGTTACTAGCATTATCTGGGTTTACTTATCCACCAAAAATGTTTCTGACTAGGATACAAAAAGAAAATATTTTCACATTCCCTCGTGATTAGGAAAAGTATTTCAAAACAGTCATTTTACATGTTTGTCAAGTAATAAGTGTTCAGATGAGACAGTCTTTTTACATAAAATAGGAAATGGGTGACAGAAATAAATATCTCAATAAAGATAGAAGTTATTAATTCCTTGTTTATTCCCTCATGATGCATAACTAAATAGGACCTTACTATTTATTAAGCAGTAACCTTTTTGCATCTGAGGAAGGTGCAAAGAGGATATTAAGATAAATGACTAGAAAAAAATTACTGTTCAGTTATTGATAACCAGGGGCAGAAGTAATGAGTACAGTAAGAATTTAAGAAAATATTGGTCTTCCTAATGTAAATATAACAATATAAAAGGAAATAAAACCCCTTTGAAAAGCTCCCTATACTTCTTATGCATAGGTAAACAGAAAAGTAATATTCTCCTATTGTCTGAGTTGATATTTCAAAAAAGTGAACATTTCCACTATTAAAATTAAGCATTGTAGCAGCGTGAATGCACAAAGTATTAAATCCTCCTAATTCTGAGATGAATTTGGTCAGTTCCCTCATGCAACTGAAAGTTCCAAATGACTGTTTTTCTGCATGTCTCTGTCCAAATCAGCATCCTCAAATGGATTTAATCACTGATGCAACTCCCAGCAGAGACTGAGACAAAACAGGCACTTATTCTTATTATATTAAAAGGGCTACTGTGATTCACACCTACTCTGTTCTTCCTGAGCATTTAATTTTGTGTCTGTTTTCTGTAAAGTGCCTTGAACATACTAGTTTCAGCTCAGATGGTTTTCAAAACTCCAGCAACTTTTACTCCTACTTCTTATTACTACTACAACTTATTTCTACAACACATAATATTAGTTGATAAATAAATGGCAAGCACTGTTTGAGGAAAAGATAATTAAACTACTAATGTGTTACTTTTCAAAGGCTATAAATATTCTAATAATTCCTAAAAGAAAAAGCTCTGTACCTCTATATTTTCCTCACATGTGCTGTCAGCCAACATCAGGTTAATGACTCCTAATGTGGTACAGTGAATAAGAGTTCTGCTAATGTTCAAGTCTGCCATCAGTGCAGGAGTGGGCATAAAGATCAGCTATGAACTTAACCCAATGTGTTGTGTCTTTAAAATCCCATACACCTCTGTGGGATGACTGACTCATCACCCATTGTGATGCATGAATTAAAATGAAGCTGTGAAAGAAAATCTAACAAATTAAAGGTCTATGAAACTCAGTGAAAACCCTAGAAAATCATCTTGCAGTGTAGACCTTCCTAACAATACACTAACTATACAATATAGCATATAATTGAATTATAACATTTTCTGTGTTTTACAGGCATGAATAAAAAAGTAACAGAGCTTGTAATTAATTAAATCATATCCATTTATTTCTTAAGTGTTCCTTGTACGCACAATAAAAACAACCCTCTCTGATGAATAAAATCCTTTTTGACTTTGCTGGCATCAGGTTATTTCCCCTTTGGTTTCTGTTACCTAAATCCAGATCTAGACATAAGTGGCAGCTTTTTTCCCTCTTCTTTACCTGGTGCCTGTTTTTCAAGTCTGTTCTGAGACTGCAGGCAAAATATGGCCTTTATTCAAAATCAGAAAAGATAACCTCGTCATAGGTGTATTTTTCACATGTTGCAATTAAACTCTACTGCTGAAATTAATAACTGGGGAAAAAATGACAGTTCTTAACTTTTTGTAAAAGCCTTGAGAGAACGCATGGAACAAGTCTTCTCACTGTCCATCTGCATGTCAGTTTGTTTATGGATAAAGAGAAGAAGAATAATGTAATTCTTTCCAAAGCTTTTAAGTGCTAAACTAATCACTTAAAGTTTAAATAATAAAATATAATGCAGTAGCCCATGAGCTGACCTATTTTGGCTCCAGTCATGCGTAGGTATTAGGGATTTTGTTAGAGTTCACTCAGATATAATGACTATACTTTATAGAAAAGAAAGATTTAACCCAACATGCCTTTCATGATCTTAGCTAGACTTTCAGTTCTTATGCAAAGAAGAACATTAATCATAAAATATGAGAAACTAATACTTTAATTCCTGTTCCACCAATCCTATGGACACATGTCCCTTGGTGTATTAAGTATATTTCCATCTGCTTCTGTCACATACATACAAATTTTGTAAGTTGAGATGTAACATGATCCTACCCTTGAAACTTTAGGTCTATTTACACTTGCAAAATTGATGCTGCATCAAGTTGATTTGGTCATGTTAAGAATAATTAAGAAGCTGGTATAAATAGCACAAGGACGCTCATTTACCTGGCTCTACCTTGTGCTTTGAAGAGATATGTTACAGTCTTAATTACAATGGCTCATTTCCCCCAGGGCCCCGTGCTTTTGACAAGAGTTTGAGAGGACAGAATTTTTTTCTGCAATTTGGAATGCAAAAAATGCAGCAAACTATCTCTTAAAACTTAATTGAGCTAAAACGGCCATCCTGCTGCCCTTCACCAGTGGAAGTGTTGTGTGTAGGGAAGCACCTGACTGGACAGCAGATATTCCTGCCAGCGCACGTGGATGAACCTGTTCTTTCATTCCCTCAGCAAAATTCAGAGTAGAAAGATTCCAAAGCCTGTTATATAATCTGAATTATGTCAAGTATAATGACACACAAGAAATCCTGATAAAAAGGTGCATACTTGGTATATTTAAAAAGTAAGGGCGTTTAACCATTGTTGTGAGCTATCAGGAAAGCATATACCTTACAATCTTTCCAAATATGCTAGTTAGTAAGCACATGCAATACACTAAAGAGTTTTCTAAGTTTGGATTGCCTACACACTAAATCACGGTGGGCAAGAATTTTCCTCTTAATTCTTTTTACAAAAAAAAAAAAATCTAAATTATAGTATTTCTCGTGACTTCAGAAGAAGCTTACAGGAAGTTCAGTGATAATTCTGACTTTGTACAAATAGAGACATTATTGAAAGGAGTAAGCAGAGCACACAATTTCAATCTCCACATTTGTCCTACAAACAAGAAAGGATGGTCTTTACTTAATGAATTTCTCTGGAAGCAGGATCAGGTTTAATACTGGTTACTGCAGTGTCCAAAAGTGTGTGCTCACAAGCAGGTTAACAGGCCTACGGCACACTGAACTCTGCACTATGTTATTCTTTAAAATAACAATTTTCCTGTAAAAATCCCAAGGACACTTTGGACTAGGAGCACGGGCAAAATGTCCATGATATACTACCATCATCCACATTCATGCTGTGGCAAGATCTTCCTGCTTTTTGCTATATTTTAGGAGCAGATTTCACCCCCCCCAAACCTCAGGATTTTATTTCATTTCTTCTCACATAATTATTTTTAAAATAGCAACACAGATATCTGATGGAAAATATTTGTGAAATTAAAGAAAAACACCAAACTGAAAGAAAACTCAAAAACCCCAAGCAAACAAAACCCATAAAAATAAAAACAAACCCTGGAAAACCAAACATAGCATTAAGTTTCCATGCACTGGGATCACTTGCAAACTGAAGAATAATCTCTTCTCAGCTGCTCTTACATTTCTCTTAAACACATGTGAGTGCACTATGGAACACATGGCAAATTACTAAGTCTCTTTATGGTTCAAATACAGAGGTATCACAATAACAACAAAACTTTCTATCCCTGAAATAATATACTGTATAACTGACAGAGGAGGCTTAAATATGTCTGGATAAAAAAAAGTAATATTCCAGGCTTAAAATACGATATTCTATACTACTTAGCAGGCAGCTAAAGAGGGTTTATAGAGAAGAATGATGGATGTAATTTTCTTTGGGGGAAAAAAGTTATAAGCAAAAGAACTGAATTTAATCTAATATCACTACTAAAGCTTGCCATAATCTTATGGAGCATTTGGACAGTACCTAGGGCCGAGGAGATGATCCTGAATTAGCATAGTATACAAATCAGCTTTTCGATTTTTATCAGATTATCTGCATTACTGGATAATGCTGATGCATTCTGCAACATGCAATAAACACTTCTAAGCATCATATTTCCAAAGTGTAAAATATCTTCAAAACAGATCTTAATTGTTTTAGCAAGATAAAGTATGCTACTATTACATGAATAATATTATCAGAATCCCATTAAATCTCTTCATTTATTATCTCTAATGCTACTTAAAAGAGAAGTTAATAGAGTAATTCATTCTCATACCATGACCTTGGTCACTACTACATGATGTTTCATATTCATTATGCTGAGCTAAGTGAGGGCTCTGTTATAATATCACTTGATTTATATTCTGTATAATGCTCTGGGGACAAGTTGCTCTTGTGCATTATGGTTCTATCTAAACCACAATATTTGAAGACAAGTGGAGAGAGTAGATAACTATTAAACAACATGTTTGCTAACATAAACCATGATTACAGGCTCTAACCATGAAACCTTTGGAATTAAAAGTTAAACAGCACAGTATTTTCCATACTGATGTTAAGCTTGTCTTTAAAAAAAAATGCACGGTCAGTATGTTTTGTGTATTGGCAGATTCTTCTAAATAATACTATTTATCATGCCATAGTTATAAAACAGTTAAAACTTCTTCCTCCCTAAACATTTTTTTACCCTCACAGTTTTAAACACTAGCAAATACCTGATGTTTTTCTGCATTTGGTTTTCTCTTCAGAGGAAAGTCTAATACATTTATCCAATCAATGAGAAACTATTACCTGTTTCCTAGTTTCCTGCTGCCAAAATATAGTTTCTTTGACTTCCACTTTCAAGATTGAAATAAATTGATGAATTAAAGGCAGAAGGAGAAAAATATTTTTACAATTTTATTCAAAATTTTAGAATGTGAAAAAGCACAACCTGCATATGAATCAGCAGTTTTTGCATGAAAACTTTAATACCTGTAATCTTTAATATCATGAAATGCCCAGATTATTTGACATACTGAAATAAATTATTTTGATGGAAGCATCATAATGAGGCTACACATTTATTGTCATGCAACAGCTTCCAGAAATGCATCTGTCTCTCTAGTTAAGAAAATAAAAATCCCTGCTACAAGTCTGGAAGCTCATTTTGGGACATGAAAGTTAAATTGGCATATTATCTTTTTCATTTGTATTGCAACATCAATAGAGGACTCACAAGCTACACTACTTATAAGCACTATCTATTTTCTTCAATGGATCAGTATGCTAGTGCAGGAATTGATTCATTTGAACTAAACCTAAGCAAATAAATTCAATATTATTTTTAAGAAAAGAGAGACTACAGTTCTATTCCCTATGACAATTTTATATAAAATCATATTAATGAATCTTTCTACCAACATGAGATATAGATAAGTTTCCCGCTGAACATAGATCAAATCCAAGAACATAAAAGTTACAATTTTGTAAAGCTGTTTTTCAAATAAGAACTGTATTTCTTACATCTCTACCAGCCTTTTTGAAGCCATAGCTACATCTCCATCTTTTACCCACACAAAATAAACACAGCTTCAGAGTACAAGATTAACAATGCCTAAGTTTTTCAGATATGATCAATAATAGGAAAGTTATATCCTTCCTTCCCTTACCCCCATTGTAAAACAAAACAGCACAGGAATTCCCACCACTACTTCAAAACCTCTAAATAGAATGCTTGCCAAAAGTTATAGTGGGTTAAAAAAGTCACAGTACATAATGTCTGTGCAGATCTGGGCCTTGATAGTCGTAGTTGGGAATGCAGAGTAATTTGTGATGGTTTAAGATGTCTTTGGCTCAGGTGTCCTACCAGTTCTTATACACCATCCCATGATGGTCCTCAGAGCTGTAGCACTGCAATATATCAAATCCTTCAATCCACAGTCACCTTAAGGCTCCTTAGTATACCAGTGAAGGCAGGTCTGTGTCAGTATACCAAATCATGGACACAACTGTAGCTAAGGCACAGGTCTCTTCTGTCTGCCATATTACAGAGGCAGGAATATCTAGACCACAGTTTCATTTCCCAGAGATCACGGAGGAGTTGTTCCGCTATGATATGATCAGAGAGAGTAGGCACAGTCAGCAGAGAGTCATGTGTTTCTACCTATTACTATGTACATAGTCTGAGTGGTATCTCGTATCTCTATTTAGCACACTACAGTGGTTGTACGAATAGTACTAGAAACCTCATTGGAAGTATAATGAATGGTTTGAGCAGCTCTGAAGTAAAAGGTAACAGAATATGTAGGATCTGTATGTCTCTGACTGATACATTATGATATATTACAATGCTGCTGACATGTCAAAAGACATGATTTAGTAGTTACTGGTTATTTCAATTTATTCTTTTTACGTTTTTAATTAGTAAATGAGTCCCTCATGGTCAAATGATTAATTACACAATAATTCACTGCAGTACCTTCTTTTCCTGTTTGAGTGGAGCACACAGTATATAGAGAAACTGTTTGGAATATAGACTGACATTATAAATTATAGCAATGTGTTCACACTGCTTTAGTTAAGGTTGTGTCAGCACTCCCATTAAGAACTCCTGCTTTCAGTTTAGTTAAAATTGGTCAGAGAAGGTTAATTCTAGTTTATACATTGGCATGCAGAAACTCATCCAGGGAATATATATGTGTACATAAGCAGAGGGTGAGAGAAAGTGAAGTAAGCAGGCAGTGTAAAGGTTGTTAAGGGATAGGAGGGAGAGGGCAGTAAGTAAAGAAACAAAAAACAGCTACCTTTTATTGTATGTGATCATAAGTAATAATGTTACCTCATAAACAGATCCTGAAAGATAATTGCAAATTACATCATTAAACCTGGCATAGGTATGAAAGCCCTTTTGTAACGCTACTCAAACCCATAGAGTGAGGAACAGAGCCCAGTTTTCCTTCCAAGTCCTGGATACACTGTTCTCCCTGAGATACAAATACTAAATTTTCCTTAGGGCAGATAGAAGATTCAATTTGAGAATCTTTCAACATAGTGTATAGATAGGCATATGTAATATATATAGAGATGTATATATACAATATAGGTATATGGATAGTTTTCCAGTGACTAATGATGGGGCTTACACTTTGGGTTATGAGTATGGCAAGCAGAAAGTAACAAAATCAGCCAGTATCTAGCCAGTCTGGAGTGTAAGAGGTACCTCAAGACTGGAAACTTCAGAGTTGTGGTGGTGTAGCAGTCTTCTTTTACTTGAGGGTGTTTTAAGCTAATCTATTTTACTTTCAGTTGACAAAGATTAGCAGATGAGACGTGCACTGAGAATGTGACAGTTCCTGAAAAATCTCCCATTTGAATAAAGATTGTTGGATGGATCAAGGTGTATAAGCACTTGGCTAATATTTGTCAGGCAAAATAATCCAGTCTATCAGAAACGATTTAATTTGGTGGAAAAAATAAACTGCTTTTATACAAAGAAATTCTGGAAGTGCTAAACTTAGATTGTCAGCAGAGAGCTAAGATGGCAATAGCAAGTATTCAGGGTTCACAACCTTACTACATCTGCATGTTTAAGGACTGTGAATAGCCCTAACATTCACTTAGTTATGTGCATATGTAAGACAATGCTAAAGAAAATGAATGTTCACGGTCTTGCCAAATGATAACAATTGATCAGAATTACAGGGCTGGACAGTTCAGATTAGACAAATTAGATTTATTGACTACGATGGTCCTATCAGTAGTACAATACATTACACTAATAACTGAAAGATCACACCATTCATTGAACAAAATTATTTTGATATCAACCTTGTGGTCTCATACATATTAAATTGGTGAGAGACAGGTTCCTACATCACTGTACTTGCAAAAGAAGGTCAAGGTAAAAAAAGCTTCCAAAAGTTATCAAGTATCACACATTAGAGATAACACACTCATTCAGTAAAATACATTTTTATGAATCATGAAGATGTGGTCTTTTTAAGAATAGAGAACTGAGAAACCTAGAACAATAATTTCATTGAAATCATGTACTTCCACTGTCCTTTCCTACAGGCAACGACATCTTTTTAGTCAGTGTGCAGAGAATGAAGTCTTCCTGAACTTAAGTAGTCCTAAACTGCACCTTATTTGTATACATTACATGAAAAATATCCATGGTATCCAACTTGTTTAAAGCCACACTGCTGTGGAGCCACATCTCTGATGCCCTGGCATGCCCATCCTTTTGTTACCTTGAGGCTGAAAAGGAAAAATATCTCATAGACCCAGCTGGTTCCTTTTTGCTATGTTATTGCCACCAAATAAATGGACCGAAGTGTCTCAACTCTTCCTGTCCTGAGCTTCCCTGTACTTTCAGAGCCTCGGATTAAAGGTATACATTAAAAGAATAACAGAATTGGATTTGAAAAGAGCATAGGAAGTTTGAAGCCTGGAGACAGAATAGAAAGGAAAGTCAAATGAAAAATATTGTATGAGGATGTAGAAG
>VZRE01003711.1:0-35000 GCA_013396775.1 Cephalopterus ornatus | reverse complement strand
ACCCTACAGGGTATGGGTAATTAGGGCAGCATTTCCCCATGTTGCTCACATTTTGAATTTCTGAATATTTACTGCATCTGATACAGTCTGATTATAAAAATGTTAATGAACAAACATTATCCTTTCCAGGACAGGTTTCAACTGGTCCAGAAAACATTGAAGAGGAAATCCATTTCATTTCATGCCCACAATATCGTGTATCACATGGGACAGCACTGTCTAATCACTAAGGAAGATATCTCCAATGATCATGAAAAAACTCATGTTCTTCAATATGTGAGCTGAAGCTAAAAGTGTGCTTCAGCTATGACTCTATATTTTTTTTTATGGCAGATTGGATCCCATGCAGTCATATAAGCAACCTGTCAGGCAATAGACACAGTCAGTAAAACACGACCATAGGCAGTCAAAGGAGAGAGTTTGAAAGGGAGACTGGGCTGAGGGGTAAAGCAGAATCACCAAGTCACAGCATCAGCCTTTATTTCTGCCCATGTAAAGTGACTGTTGAATTGAACCCTGAGAGATCTTTAAAAAAAAATTAAAAATCCATTCCAGACTGTTGGATAAAAAACATACATAAAATGTGTAAATAATATTCCCTCATGAGTGACAAGTGGCCTCTATGCAGCACAAAAGGAATCAAAAACAGGGTCAGATTTGCTTTTAAACTTGAGCATAAAAAGGCAGCAAAATAAATCAGCATTTATATCATGTTTCAAATTGCAGTTCTTAAAATATCAGGAGAGATTCCTACATGCTCATCATTACAAATCTCATAATTAAGAAAACAATGTGTTCTGCTGGTACAGTAGAGTGCACAGGAATAAAACAGCTCATCTGAAGCATTTCTTATATTCAGAAAAACACTGGCTCTGCACCCTGCCTACGTAAATAAGATAAAGGATGGTGCAAAATATTTGGAATTGTCCTGTCCAAATGTGTAACTGTAAGACGCCAAGAAATCCTATTTACCTCCCTACAGGACAACCACACAGTGCTACTCTAACCATACACAACTAATTTAAACTGCCACACACCTGCAGCCAGACAGAAGAGAAGCTTTGTGGTGATTAGTGTTCAAGAAGAAGCAGAGGCAGGCTGTCCATTTCAGGAGAGCATGAAGAAAGGAAATAAATACATCAGCTCTCTTCCTGACTGTCAAATTATGAAAATCAGTCTTGGAATGTTCCCATACAACCTTGCTATGAAAGAGGGGCAAATTTAATCCTTCATACTCAGTAGCTTGGCTGTTGTCCAGGAAGGTCCTCAGCATGAAGGCTGAAGTGATGCCAAACCGTGAATATCTAGGAGAGCACAAATATTAGATTGAAGGATCTATTAATACAGAACTGACTAATGCTAGCATTAGGCAAAATTTATCTGCTATTTTACCAGGGAAATGGAGTGTAATGGACTGCAACTACTTAAAAGAAAATCCTGAAGACACATCCAGTTAAACGTACACCTAGGACAGATACCTAGTTCACATGCCTGTAGATTTGCAGGCACACTGTGTATATTCCATAAGCGAACTATTATCAGAAACAATAGTGGCTACATAAGCAACGAGAAGTAAAACGGTAGCAAACCCCAGTTTTCCTTACACTCCAGTTTTGCTTTCTATCAAGAATTCACATACAAATTCTGGCATGTGCAGCCCACATTCATGCACAGTGTGTGCAAGTGAATTGATGTGCTTTTGCACATGGGCACAGACAGAACCCTTTTGTTCCAAACTGAGCAGTTAGCCCACATCATGTGGTTTGTTTCGGGTTTTTTGGGTGTGGGGAGGGGAGAAAGGGGAGTTTGCATGAGGTTTTGAGTCTGTTAACATTATTTTCTCTTCCTATCTTTTGCTTCATGCTATTATCTGAGTCCAAGTACAAAGCAAAGTCCTTCTCTCAGCACTCTTCAGAGACAAACCGCTGATCTCAAACTCACAGGCAGAAGAAATGGTGAGAGATCTTCCAAATATAACGCGCCAAGTCTTCTTTCTTGTGCTATATGTAGACACCATGAAACACAGAATCCTCACGGTAGAATGAATAGACTAGTACTATACTGGAGAGTTTTCTGAAGAAGGAGACATACAGGGAAAAGCTGCACACTTTTACACTGTGCGACATGTACAGTAATCACATACGACGCGAAAAGATGTATTTTCCAACACAGGTAGCTAAACCACAGGATTTGTTGCAGGATGTGCAGGAGGAAAAAATAAATGAACATAGCACATGTTTTATGGATTCCTGAACAGAATGAGAAGGGTTCATTTACCACTACTGTCCCCCAACTCAACATCAGAATTACCTCAGGTTTTGCTGCTAAGTCAGTAAGGCCATTAATACACCAATCATATCTAAAATGGCTTTCCGTAGGTCTTCCCCGTGTCCAAGAAACGCGCTGGAGAGTCACTCAAGAGCTAAAGGTAATAGGGCTAAATAATAAAACCAGGGCATGTCACAATAGAATCAAAGAATAAATAAAAATCCTGAAAAAAACAGGATAATTATAAACTAAAAAGTATGGCAGACAAGTACAGAACGCAAAGTCACTTTAAATGATTTAAAAAATGTATTTTCCTGTGACCCAGAAGTCTGAATTCAGTTCAGTTCTGAGCTTTGCTGGGAACATGCTGCCACTGACAGTTCAGTTCCTTCTATCCCCAGAAGTAAACACCCCACGCAATGCATTAACCAATGATAACGTCACTGGCCAAATGCACTGGGTAACTGCTAGTTTGTAAATTAACATGAAATCTTTAAGGGTAAAACTGCTTGGTATTTGGGTAATTTTTCTCCTTAATAAGTATCTCAATAGACCTAAAGTATTGATGAGCACTATTATAGGTATTGTTGCTGTTACTGTGATTACTACCTTTTTGCAAAATAGCATAACAAATAGCATATTCCATAACAAACTAAAGGAAGAATTATAACCATAATAAGCTACCAATATGAAAAAAAAACAAACAAACTCTTTTGTCTCTTGCAAAACAAAGTGTTTGGTTTTACTTTTACCTGACCAAAACACCTTTTATCTTTCAGAGAACAACTGTAAGATACCAGTAGATACTATGATTTCCATGTTATAAATGCAACTTCACTGCTAAAGCAGTCATTTCTTGCACCACTATAACATTAATCTTGCTGGGACCAGAACAGAACAAGTCTGGCATAACTTTATGCATGACAAATTAGTTCCTGATTTGGAAATTTCATTAAGATTAGGTTTAAATATCCAGTCTCATGACTGGTAGACCAACTTGCCAGCAGCTTTTTGCAAAGAGTTTCATTCCATGAAAAACAGGTAGCATTACTCCATGGCTTTCACAAATGTACATACAGAAACAAAGCATGGTGGAAGAAAAGGGTTAGGTTGTGAGCAAGATCTAGCTGACTGTGCTTAATTGGGTAAATGTTACACTTTGAAATCCATTGTATTTTTTAAATCATTGTATTGTAATCCCATCATTATAATATTAAGAGCAGGCACCTAGGGGCTAAAATTAAGAAGTTAAGAGTTTGGTTTATGATGATGTGGTTGAATTGGTGTGTTATAATTGGTGCATTATTTCTTCTGAAAGCAGTGAGCTGTTAAACACAGTAGCCAGGGGTATGTAGGAGTAATTCTTGTTCCCTGCTGTCAGAGATCATGGTCTTAAGCTTATTTTTTCCTTAATACAAAATTGACAGATTTAGTGTTTCTCAAGGCAAGCTGTTTTTCATGGCTTTATATAAAGTATACAACTTGCTTTCTTGAAACGCAAGGCAGCGTGTTGTATGGAAACTGTAGGTAAGAGTGTTTACAGCTAAGAACCTCTGCATGCTGTCATCCTCGTATCTGCTGACATCACATCAACCTTCAGTCCCTTTGTAAGATATTTATAATAACAGCAGGCCAAGATCTGATTACCATGTTCCTAATGTTGTCAGCCAGCATTTGGGAAATTAATATTGCAAACAATATTGTGATACAACATTTATAAGGGAACTTTTCTGTAGCAGAGACCATTCAAGCATGCAGACCCTCGTCTTAATCTACACCTTGTATGATGGCGTTAGAATAATTACGAAGGACAACATGGTATGCTGATGCCTAGGTCTGGGATGTTCTATCAGCCATCATAGCTATTGATGAACACGTATTTCTCCGAGACATCTCAAAACTAGATTGGCACTGCCATATGATCATCAGGTCATTGAATCTAGTGGACCTTCCTATACAGTGCCCGAAACACATAAAAAGGCACAGCTGAACTCTGAACGTTTGCAGTGCAACCAATAACATGAGAAAGTGAGATACTTAATTTAGAAATGTGTCAACATGTTTTTTGAGCCAAGCAAAATAGATATGTGACAAAACTAATGCAAGAATAAGGAAATAGGAATTTTATCCTAGATTGTACGTGTCAGAATCCAATGTATAACATAAAAAAAAGAAAGTCACAGGAACATTTGCAAAAAAAATTAATACAGAACAACTCAGTCATCAGGCTGGAATCATATTTCAGATGATTCGGCAGGATCAAGCTCTAAACTACAAGCAGTGAAACAGGTCAGATTATCCAAGGATGTTAAATTGCACTTCAATGGCAGCTTGAGAGAACAGATCTGCAAATATATTTTACAGATGAAAGAGGCCAGAGACAGAGACAGGCCTCTGGATCATAAAGCATTTTAATCATTTAAGATACTTACTGATTTAGATAACAACTCATCTAAAATGAAGAGTCTAAGGAAAGAGGAGCATTCTCTTCATTGCATATTAAAGGCAATTAAAGGGAAATTAAATACTCAGTTCTGGAAAAAGAAGCCAACACTGGTTAATTGAAGCTAGTCCCTGCCTATTTCTAAAAAACATATTAGTGAAGCTAGGGTTCTGGGTTTTTCAAGACAAAATTTGAAAAAATATATATACTCTTAATAGATTTTTATAGAAACACTTAACATGGACTAAATGAAAGACTCATGAGAGAAATAAGATTTATAATATATTCCAGATGTTCCTCCTATGAACACCCATGCTAGGACACTCCTTGTTCAGAATCCCAAGTAACTTGCAGAAATGCTTAAAGACAAGGAAGCCAATATAAAATATGACCAATTTAATCCTATAATGGATGTGCCTGAATAAGGAGACAAATCTAAGCCTGAAAAGGACTTGGTTTCCCTTCAGAGTTTTTAAAAAAATCCAATTTTTTCTGCAGACCTTTCTAAGCCTTTACATTAAAATGCTTTCCAGTTTTGTGCAGCCAACATATGGTTTTAGCACATCCTTACCTTTTATCCTGAATATCAAGAAAAATACGAACTAATCTTTGCCTAATGACAGATCCTTGAGGAGCCTCTTTAGTAACTGCTGGATAATTTTTCTCATTAATAGAGAAACTTAATTTCCTTTTCTACATAAGGATTGTTCTCAGTCTGTGTGACCTACTGTAATCTTTCCTTTTAGAACACCTATTGTTTAATATTTGTGCTAATGCTAATCTTCAGAGTTGTAAGAGTTTCATGAGGGCATGCAAAGATGAAAGGAAGTTTATATTGAAGACTATTTTGTTGGAAATCTTTTACAAGACCTCTGTGTCTATCCTTAGATTTTTTTTTTTAAGTATATTTTACCTAATAGGTTTTTGCCTCAAAGTGGAAGACCAAGAGGCCATATTCAGTCTTCAGTTTTGATTCGTCTATTTTTCATTCACAGCTTCCATGACCTGCATAAAGTAACTTAACAATAGCTCTGTTAGACATACAAGCCTATGTGGAGTTCAGACTCTGTGTTGTTAAACATCTGAAATGCTGGACAGATGGCCAAAATCTGAGCAGAAAAAAGCCTGTTTTACACACCATCTATGCTTGACAAGCATAGACCTCAGTTAGACCCATCTCAAAACCACCTATATGAAGAATCCAAACACAGAGGATCCAATTAGTTCCAAAAAGATAACAAATACTACGTTTGCACAGGTTCTTCCAGGTGCCACCCTTTGAGTCTCAAAAAGAGGTTGAAAACTGCCTCCCAGGATGTCTCAAGAGCCAGATGGCAGTGACAGAAAAGAGTGCAACAGATAACATATAGACATATGCACTTCTGTACTCTTTGGCCCCTTGAGATACTTCTTAAAAGTAGGATAGGAAAAACTCTGCAGGCTGTTGCGAGACATTTGTATGCCACAGGCCCACATTTTACTCCTCCTTCTCATTCACAACTTCAGTTCTCTCAGCAAGGGATCTCTCACCAGCACTAAAACTTTGATGAAGATTAAATGCTATGTTAAAATTACTTTGCTGGCAGCCAGCTCTAGATGGGAGGATTCTTCTATTAGCTGAAGTGCTGGGCGCAAATGATTACTTATTAGTCATTTTTTGTGAAGAGATTCAACCTAAACGCGTTTAGAAATGGGGCAGAGATCTGACAAAATACACCATCCAGCTAAACGATTGCAGTTTTAGTTTTAAACGTTGTATTAGGATGTTACTAAATTTTCGTTTTCACAGCTTTAAAGTCACTTGCTACTTAAAAAAAGTCTGATTTATCCTTCCTTCAGAACTGTAAAATACGTATTGAACCATTATCCCAAGTGTTTCTTGCTTCTGTTTACTAATGAAACCTCTTGACAGTCTTGATTAGAAAGTGTCACTTAGAACTCTTTGATTTGGTAATATAGCAATGACACATTTGACACGTTAAAAAATGCCAGAATACAAACTGAAATAATGCTACTTTTTTTCTATGAAAAAAAGAGCAAACTTTACCATATCAACTAAAGCTAATTTCACCTAATAAATTACAGAATTATAAAATCATTTTAGTTTTAAAAAGGTTAGGTTAAAAGGCTGTCGCCTTGTATTTGTCCTTTATATCATGTCTTCAGCCTGATCTTCTAAACAATAAATTTAGTTTTCTTTGTGATTGCTTTTACTATACTTCCCTTCTATTGTATTTCTGCTTATTTATTTTATATTTGCTTTAATGTAATGATTTTCATTACTCATGGAAATCAATTGCATTATAATTACCAGACATGTAACTGAGATCCTGTATAAGCACTTTTGCACTTCTTTTAGTTATATATGAGGGGATTTCCCCCCTCCTTTTTCTTTAAAGCCCAATTATAGTACTAGATGGTGGCATTAGCGAAAAAGTAACTTAGAACATGAAAGCTTAGACCTTGTCAACGCTCAGAGAGATTTGTTTGTGTAAACACATTAAAATATATTCTGGTGACTGCTCCCAAAGGAAAAGCACTAAAAAAAATTCAATTTGCCAAAAGAGACCAAAAAATCAAGAACTAAAACAAACATTACTTCTTCACATAAAGACAGTCAAATAAATCCTAGTTTAAAGAAGTGACCTTGGGTGGTGATAGTTCATCCCCTCAAGCAACAACTTTTTCACCATTTTTTTTTAAACATTTTCAAAGATTTTATTGTAAAGGAGACTGTTCACATCTATCTCACTGAGAAAAATTAATAATTACCCTACTTATCACAAACTTTTATTTAATGGCCCCCTAAAATTTCAACAATTGCTTACTTCATTATTTTTATTATCTATACTTCCTAGGTTATTTGTAAATTTAATTATGATAACACTTCCTTCCCTCATGCAGATGTTGCACAAATAGGCACATTACAGATGGTAGGATATATGTGTTATTATATAGGGAATGCACATGTTGAATCAAGTTCCCTTGGGTAAATTTAATCAGAAAAATAAAAAAGGAAAACTGAGAGATTCAGAATTTCATAGGAGCTATAAGCATATTCATAACACCTTAAGTTTCTATAATTAAATTTTCAAGGCTTTCAAGTTTAAGTTTTCAACTAGAAAAGAATGTTTGTACATCTGTAGCAATTTCTAGGTAATGTTTGATTAAAAGGGTTAGTTACCACATGAACACATACTCTAAACAGTCATTTAGAGCAGAAGAAGTTGTTTGCTCAATAAACTAAACCATATGTCATGTTTTCTGTTTCTACAAAATACAGTCTTGGAAAGAAAACAAGATTGTCCCTGGACAGGCTTCCACACCTAAGTTTCCATGTGCATCTTGCTTAGACACCAAGGAAAACCTTTGGAAGGAAAGTAATGGCAATTAATGTTAATCACCTCACTATGCCAATAACTCAATTCACCAGTCTCAGGTTCTACATGATATATTTATGTAAATGAAAAATACAACCACTGTGACCTGTCCACTTCTCCAGTGCCTTCTCTCCGCCTTTACACACATTGCTCACAGTACTGAACCAGGAAAAAAAAAAAGCGTGCGATCTCATGGCAAATTGGATGGAGAGTTAGATTCATGTGACTAAGAAACATTCTCTGCAGTCTTTTTTGTCCCTAAATCAGTTTTCAAGTGTGTCAGTCCATTGCCCAACCTGCTGAATCTTTGGAGCAATACAGAAGACAGGGTGGTGTTGACATGAGGACAACTGCTAGAAGACAATACCTATCTGAGGGAGCAATCCTCCATTTTTGGCTTTATATTTTGGCTTGTCAAAGACTCATGCTATAAGGACTCTTAAAAGAACAAAAAAAAAAGTTAAAATGTGCCGTATTATATTCAAACCAAATCACTACTATGTTCTCCAGCTTTCTTTTAAATTCCCTTTATATCCTTTTTCATATAACTCAACCTGGTCTGCAAGACTTCATAAATATGAAAAAAATTCATATTAATGTTTTCGTTCACAACAGTCCTGAAAGAACAACACTGTATCCACAGCAATGGAGACATTAAGCTGTACCTTACACAAAAAAAAAATGGAAATAAAATCCTGACTGAAGTAGCTAAGAGAAATTTCTGATTTTCGTAGAATATTCTATGTGCTAATTTCCTATGCAAAATTGAATATTTTATAGAACTATTTTTATTTTATTTTCTTGACAGGAAAAAATTATTTTAGTTTGATGTAATCAAAAATTATTTATTTCAAGCCAATTAAATTTAAAATTTCCCTCCTGCCTAGAGAATTGAAATTTAAATCCTGTTCTCCCATGCTGAGGAGGCTTCCATGAAGGTCTTGCCATTGATTTAGTGTCTGGGTATGAGAGCAGAGTTACTCTGCTCCTATCCCCAGGCACCAGGTTGTGACTGAGGATATCCAGTGCCCCTCTCTGCTTGGTCCATCAGCATCACAAGAGGGGAGGATTTCACTGAACGGACTCTAGAGATAACATTTACCACTTTTAAAAGCAGTCCAGAGGCATTTTGGGGTGGGACTGGTGAGAACATGAGGAAACCATAAACCATTTACCTGTTTTTGTCAATGCACTAAGTGACCCAGGTGTCAGCACTGCGAGCAAGAGTTAGTGTTACAGAGCCAGAGCACCAGCTCCACACACAGGTCTATCTAGCCTGAGGGCTGCATGCACACTTACCAAATTAGGAAGGCATTTTCATACTCTGAAGAGAAGAAAATCAATTTTTTTTAAGTTGATAGGGAAATTCTTGCCAACTGATTTTTAAGACCAAAGGGAAAGGGCATAATATGCTTTGATGCCTGTACCCTTTCCAGATTTCTAACTGTAATCTCATTTATGCATATTATAATGTGGCCCATTTTGATTGTTAATGGGAACCAATTTATTTCATGTTTTGAACTTGGCATCCACAGTTTTGCAAAATCTTCTTTTTGATCACCATGCCTGAGGTACTTGTCTGCTCATGATAGCCACCCAGGTAAAAGCTCATATGCCTATAAAGTGGCAGAATAAGAAAGCAAGTGAGAGTGTTCCTGGTGTGCCCTCTATTTGCGAGTGAAGACAGATCATCCACTGGGTCTTATCGATTGGTCCCTGCCATAGGGACTCCAGGGTCCTCAGCAGTGTTTATGATATTTTACGCCACATTAACTGTTGAGATGATATGCTATGACAGATCTTTAAAAAAGTGTACCCCTGAGCTCTAAATTGTTCCAATTACGCCTTTAGCATAACAGTTGCCTACCAAGGGGCACCACCGCTCAGTGCCTTAGGAAAAGAAGTAGAGGAGAGGAGCCAATAATCTTCACATATGCTGACCTCCCTCTACCCTCACCCAGCAGAAGTCTGTCATTGCTTTTGTTCACTGTAGCTTTTCATAATCCTTAACATATGGCCTTTGTTTTGATAGGCATGAAATTACATCAAGGTCATTTTTAATAACTGTCAATAGCCCCAGAACAGCGGTCAGCTTTATTGACACCTTAGTTGAAGGGCTCAGAGAGCTGTAAGTAGTGCACAGACCCTGCTCAAGAAAGCTGATCCACTGGGAAACAGATTATTATTGATATTAGTAAATTAGTATTGATAGAAATTTGATGAGTATCGTGCATCTGGATCCCTCCACAATACACTAATGTCAACCAAAGCCCACAGCTACCTCCATTTCAGACAGGTAATTTATTTGCATTCTCTACATCTCTTTGTTAGAGGGTGGGAAAAGGGAATAGGAAGAATAGCACACATGACAACAGGAACTTACCCTTGCAGGCACACATGAAGTAGCTTCTGGAAAACAGAAGCTTCTATGGAAGTATCCATTTTCTCTTAATTGGAGAGCAAAATTCCCACCCATGAACATTCGTTCATCCTCTCATTGCCCCATTTTTGTCACTTCCCTGTTTATTCCCACTTTTTGAGCTCTATTTCTGCACCTGCTTGGCTTGGCCTAACCAGAGGTAAACATAAAGTGTAGCATCTTATATAGATATTAAGCACTTTGGAGATTTTTGTAACAATGTCTAATACTGTCTGCTCCTATGTCTGTCTGCATCATGTAACACCAGCAAACAAATAGTGCAAAGCACTGTACTTTGGTTCTGTTCATTGTGCTTTCATATAGGAAAGACAGGAGAATGAAGTTCATCACTGATATCTGTAATTTTTCCACAGTGACCATATGACAGTGGTTTCTGGCATGTTGATTCTAATAAACAAATATTTAGAGGCCCTGAAAAAAGATATCAAGCATGCCTCCACGTATCAACAGGAATGAAATAGAAACTCTGACAGATTTACTTAAACCTGAGTTACCTAAAATGCATTCTAACTCTGTGTAAGAGAGGATGGTTTCAGTCTTCTCCATGTAAAACACAAGATGGTAAGCATCTGAAACCAAATACAAGCTGCACGAGTTTACTTTTTTCCTAGTCTCATATTATTGCATTTAAATGTATATATAAATCAATTCTTAGTCTGGTTTTCACTCTTATCTGTATTAAATGGTTATTATTCAAAACTATGCACAGCAATTTAGGATCCTGCCCGAAAACTCCATCTGTTTGACAACTTCCTTGTAACATATTTACGTACTTCCAAGGCAATGTTTCAGTCCTCTTACGACTAGGAACCCACACAGAGTTAGGATATGAGCCCTTACCATGTCACATAAAGCAGTTTTCACATCAGAACAAGCTATTTTCTTTTTCCTAAATGGAAGCAGATTGATATCTACTATACCAATAAACAGTAAAATGATATCAATATACTTGTTCCGCCGATTAAGATTTCCCTTCATATGAGATATTGAAAATTTATAAATCATATTAATATCATAAAATCAGATGTATTACTAAACAGCATAGTCCTAAGAGAACCCTGTTTCCAGGAACTGCAGTGGAATAAAAAGGAAGAAAAATATATTTCTGAGAACAGGGTTCAGTCCAGTCTTCTTTATATACCCAATAGCTGCTGCTACTAGAAACACACCAGAAAGTTTAAAACAACTGAGGGAATTCAGAAACTATACACAGTCTAAAGCGACAATGAATACTTCTGATACTGAACAAAACCAAAAAGCTGCAGACAATTATTTCTTTCTTTGAAAAAGCAAACACTGCTAGAATTTTCCACAATTCCTTTTAACAATTTCTTTAAGAAATCCCTCACTGCCAACCCTGCTGGGAATTTTACTTATCAACCACCTTCAGTAAGCAAAAAGGTGCCATCTCACTGTTTGGCAAGTCTTCCCAACAGCACTAGTACATTCAGAAATCAGCAATATTCAGATCTCATTAACCTCATCATGACTTTAATGTAATATCATTGCACCTTGAAGACCAGCATCAGCATAGCAAAAGAGAGACAGAAAAAAGTTTCAGTTCTCATGACTACTCCTGAGCTGACTAAACCCAAGTTTTACTAGGTTCTCTACTAAACTCAGCCCAAATTATTCTGTTCCTACCAGTTTGTTCAGCAGATATATATGAAATATCTTAAGCTCAGCTAAACCTAGTGCCTAGCTGGAGAAAGATAGAAATAGACTCTCCTCAGTGACACCGAGTGAACGTACAAGCGGAAAAAAATTCACAGTAATCTTATGGAGAGTTATCAAGCACTAGAACCCATCTCCCAGAGAGGTTGTGGAGTGTCCAGCCTTGGATATATTAAAAAGCCAGCTGAAAACAGTCAAGCAATCTGTAGTAGTTTGCCCTACTTTCAGCAGGGGATGTTGCACTGTCTCCAGAGGTCAATTCTCACCTCAGCTATTCTGTGGCTTCAGAAAATTACTTTCTTCGTCATACAGTGGCCTTTCCATCCTACCATGAAGCTAATATCTAAGATAATTTTTACTTCCAAGCCTCTAAAAAGTGTTAAACAGCTGCTCTCACTGCTCCTCCCAAGAGAAACTTCCCGGGCTTCACACAGTAAAACTAATTCAGATCCAAAACTCTTCAAAAGTAGAATCACAGGTAGTCAGGGTAACAAGATAACATTAAGACAAAATGTTAATTTTAGTAACATACAATTGTGTCATTGACACTCTCACAGGCATTTTGATGTATATAGAGGAAAAAAAACATGGTGACAGTATGTAAGCTGGATGCTTGTCTCCTTCCTCCTCTACAGTTATAAACAGAGTGAAGGTGAATTTGCATAAGGAAACCAAATGCATCCATACGCAATCCAAACACCGGGCAGGACAAAATTGAAGATCAGTTTTTCCCAAGTTCTCTCATTACATCACCAAGATTAGTTTCCTTATTCTGGAACAACGGACTCAACACTGTTGCATGATCTGTGTGTCCACATGTGAGTAGGAAGCAAGCAGAAAAGGACAGCTTATTGTGTTGTTTTGCTTTGCTTCCAAATCAAAATAATTATATTATGAAGATTTTAATTCAAACTTTTTTGAGTCAGTTATCTGTGTAAGGTCTTGAGTGCTAAAGAGGATGAAAAAAGTCTAGCAGGGTGGGGTGTTTTTTCATGTGTGTGTGGGGGAGTGTTTTGGAGGGTTTTTTTCCTTGCTATTATTTCAGCTGAAGTAATAAACTTTTTTATAAGCAAAAATAACTCTAAAAAATACATCCTCACGCAGATATGACAATTCAGTACATTTTACAGTATATCAGAGGTTACATATTCACCTTCAGAAAAGAATTAAACACTTTACAAACACCCATTTGATGTGAATTAGCTCAGGAAGCAGCTACAGTCACTTTGGGTGCACAGCCTGTTAAGCATACAAGAGACTGAGTATCACATCTCCTGGAAGACAAACACTTATTTACATGCAGCGTGCTACTGTCTTTCTTAATTGTATGCTATTTAGTGACAAAGATAACTACATTTTCTACTTTGCTTCTCTCTGTATCTCTGTCTTGCCTTACTAAGCTCTTAATGTCTGTCATAAATTAGTTGCGTACGTCTGAAAACTATATTCACGCTGTTAAAAAAGATGACCTTACAGACAGGAGGAAACAAATGCTGCTAGCATACTCTCTGACTACAGAAGGTATGCATCTTAGGCAGCCATTTATTTTGAATTTTTTTTTATATATTACCTGTGTTTCGGCTTGTAAAAGCATTTTGGGTCTGATATAATTATTCAAGTAGGCAGCATTAATATGTTGCTAGTCTAACTAAACTAGGTTCTGTCTAGAAACAGGACTGGAAACAAGGTGACTTTCCTGACAGGTGAGCACCACACCACCAGGCTTCACAATCACCTTTACCCAATTACTCTAACAATCTGTCGCCAAAGATTACAGGAGCATTTATATAAAAATAAGAGCTTCGGATAAGAAAACTAAGAGGTCATTATCTCCCAGCACCTTGACAGTACTGGGATGAGTAGAACCAGATTAATTCTTGGCCAGGGAAGGTGAAGTCCACTCTTGGAAAGGGGAGTTATTTGGCCCAAGTCCTTGTTTTCAGTGTTGTCTGCCTCACAGAAAGTGAATGCTTTAACTTACAGGCTAAAAGGGCAATGGTAGCTTCTCTAAATCAGCCATACTGTGAACAGCATTTAATTTCCCCATAAAGTTTAACCTGAAAACTAAACTGGAAAAAATTCTGTACAGAACTGTTTCTTTCAGAATTTCAAAAGCAACGATTATTGCTCTTCAATATAAAATTGCCAATTCAATTCTGCAAATACTTTCTTGGTTTTTTCTTTTAAAGAAATAAACTAGCTAGGGAAAAAAATAAATGCCTGGGTTGAGACGTGAGACTTGCCAAGTTCATATTAAAATTCTACCTATAGCTTATTGCTGGGCTGTGGCCATTTGATAATATGCCAAGTGACTTCTCAGCAAACGCTTTCAAAATATTGGAAATCCAGTGTGCTGGGACCATAGGCAAGACACAGAAATATTTATGAAGTGGTGCCACCCAGTAAGAAAGTAAAACCCATGCTTTTGAATCACAACTGAACAAACATCCATGGGGAAGACAGGACGCAAATAGGCCAGCAGCTGTAGATTCAAGATGTACTTGGCGTAGGCCAAACTGCTATTTGCTATGCCCTCCCTGAATTCACTTTCCAGATATAAGCAATGATTAGCCATTTATTGGGGGGGGGGTGGGGAAGGGATGTGAAAATCCTGTAATATGCAACACTTGTGGATCTGTAGAAAATCTGCAAACAAAATAAGCAGACAACTTGCTTCGCCTTGGAAGAATGTAACACTCAAGTGAGAAAATTAATCTGAAAAGAAGAAAAAAACTCTGTGAGCAGGGAACATTTCGATGGAACCGAAATCTAAGAGGCAAGCTGGAAATTAAATGTACTCATAACCACTGAAAAGAGGGCCTCATAGCCTGAGACCATCTCAGTTGGTTAGAGTATGGTGCTAATAATGCCAAGGTTGCAGGTTCTATCCCAGTATGGGCTCTTTGCTTAAGAGCTGGACTTGATGATCCTTGTGGGTCCCTTCCGTCTCAGGTTATTCTATGATTCAAAATACTGATTCAAGTATTGAGTTAAAAAGGTCCCAAATACAAACCTATAGACCTATTGAACAATATGAAGTTCACTCCCCCCACTGGCTGATTTACAGCAATGGTTAAAAAGGAAAAGTCTGCAGTGGTGGAAAAAAAGGAAAAAAACCCACAGGAAAAACAGAACTGGTAAAAGAACAAACCCTTCTTCAAGTGTACAGCCAGATGTGAAAACAAAGGTTACAAACAGAACGACGCATGAAAAATAGGAACACATCACTACCTAATCACAACCCACTCTCTGCTGCCAGTTCAGCTGATCTCTTGATAATATCTGTTCACACGCCCATTCCCTTTCTGCATGTGAACAAATGATCCAAGCAAAGCCGTTATATAAGGAGAAAGGGGAATAGAGGACTACAAGGTATGAAAGAGTTCAAATTACTAAGGATGTTTCCCTTCTTTTCATGCTCTCTACATTCCAAGAATACTTCTCAAATGACTATCGATATGGACATGGGATATAGGTATGAGAAAAATTATTGCAGTTACATTCAGATTTTCCAGAAGACTGTTTCCAGAAGATAATTTCCTTCAGCCTGTAATCTCAGACTGCAATATATTTTCTAGCAGTTTGGTAATAAAGTAGGTATCTAATGAAGTGTCACAATTTTTTAAAAAGTGAAAAAATGGAAGAAGTGTCACAATTTTTTAAAAAGTGCTAGTAAGTGAAATGCATCAGTTTCAGAGAATTTCATCTCTGGATATTAAATATAAATGTAGACATAGATTAGAATGTATCTGAATTTCTCTTATGCAAATGCTATTCAAATAAAAAAATTAACTAATACAGTGTCCTGTTACATCTGCAAAACAGAGGTTTATACAAAAATCAAGCAAAGCAAACAAATCACAAAACAGTGTTAAAAACAAGTATCTGGGTCAAATTTCAACAAATCTTGGCAATGTACACAGGATCAAAAATATTGTATTACATAAAATGAACAATTGAAAAAAAAATTGGGTAACCTTTTGAAACTTTGGCATCTATAAAAGCATCATGTGTGTTAACGTTTACCTCCCTGATTAAGAACAACTACACATTCTTTCTGTCCAGCCTCCTACTGAGTAAGAGACTTCTTCATGTTTGAGGAAAACATTAAATAACATAACACTGTTCCAAGTTACTAATTAAAATATAGTTCATATTTCAGCCACAAGCGTGTGTTTCTTTGTAGTGCAGTCAGTCAAGAAGTGTAGCAAGATATAGGCAAGCTTTATTATCATAGAATTCTATTGTAGTTAACTTGCTACTAGAAAATACAGCACAACTGGTAGAACCTGCCCTAACAATAGGAGGCCTTTGCTTGTATAGAGGCCTACGTGTTATTATTTGTCATAGTTTAAACAGAAACCATCTAACTTACATCTACCTCAGTAAGGTAATGTCCATCAGGGCTGTGTCTATAATGCAGATTTTATGCTAGCCCCATTTTTCTTGAGGAACACAAAATTTTTAAGAACAAATTCTCTGAAGGAAAAAAGTAATTACATGGTCAGAGAAAAAACAAACAAACAAGCAAACAAAAACAAAACACCTTCCTCCCAACAAAGTAAAAAAATTTTTTAAACCATCAACAAAACAAAAACTAAGCTTAAAGAATAATACTTTGAGAACTGTTCATCTTAGTTGTGAAGATGCCGAAGTCCCAAGAACAGATTTCAGATCATTGGGCATTGGGAGGGAATCTTGTTGTTTAATAGCGGGAAACAATTTTTTCAAGTGGCATGCTCTGTGTTACCACTTTAATGCACTGGGAGATCTCTGTAAGAGGTTCTGGTAATTGCATGACCTTTGGTTCAAGCTCGAACATGCCCTTTTGTTCCACCCAATAATCTTAGTTTCTCATCATGGCTCCATTTCAGATCAAAGAGTACCTTTCTACTATCGCTTTTCAGCCACTCTACTAGCTTGGGGATAGATGCTGGACTGGACCACAGAGATCTCTCATGTGTTTGGTAGGTGAGGTTCCCCTACATTTGTGTAACCTATTGCTTACCACCATGGCAGGGATGCACAAGAGGAGTCACAGAATATGCTGAGTTGGAAGGGACCCACAAAGATCATCGAATCCAACTCCTGGCCCTGCACAGGACCATCCCCAATATTACACCACGCGCCTGAAAGTATTGTCCAAACCCTTCTTGAACTCTGCCAGGTTTGGCGCCTGTGACCACTTCCCCAGGGAGCCTGTTAGAGTGCCCAGCAACATTAAAACATGAAAAATTTCAGGCCAAGCATATGCAGAATAGTAGCACTTCCATAACCACAAAACAAATGCTTCTGAGACTGCTCTATAGCTCTTGGCTGGGGAACCTGTGAAAGCAGAAAGCCAGTGAGCTGGGACTGCATCCCAGGAGCAAATAATCCGGCAGGCAAAGAGGCACTAGACTGATATGTAAACTGTAATATCGCAACTCTAGATTATACTATCCAGGAGGAATTCAGTTTCATACTGAATATGGATACGAATACTGAATACAGGAGAGGTGGAATATGGATTCAAAGTAACAGGAAGAAACCTGGGATGAGACAGCACTTGCGCTTAAAATCTCTCCCACTCTCCTTTTCAGGTAGAGGGGTGATGGGAGAAGAGAACAGATAACTCTGAGAAAGCCTGTCCCAAGAAGACATTCTTTTGTCCTGATACATCCATACTGCTGGAGGTACAATGAAAACCAAAGTTATGGGGGACTTCAACCACTCCTTATATCATTGTAAATAATATACTAGAAACCTAGACTGCATTAAGGAAGCATTCACCTACTTTTGAGACACCCACCAAAAACTTTTGTTTAAAGGTTTGAGTGTTTTAGATACCTCATAGGTATGAGCAAGATGGATCTCTGAACAACATTTTTTCCAGATGTTGACTTGATATCAAGATGACAAGCAAAGAGAAGAAAGTAGAAGTCCAAGCACTGTTTCAGGAGAGCCAGAGCAAAGGACAATACGCATAAGCATCTTGTAATTCTGTCCTGTAGAACCACATCATGCCAAGCAGCATATCTGGCCACCACATACATCAAGTATCTGCTCACTCATCTGCTTGCAGGGAAATTAATAAAGAGTACTGTTGGGAAAGAACATGCCAATGCCCTCAAAAAGTATATCATGGCTTGCATAAAATAAAACTTCAATTAAGCAGTAAAAAAATACAACTTTTGAAAACATCTAAAGCCACATGAAAAAATAAAGTGCCAGGTTTTTGACTGCTCTATGCAAATGATATGTCATTACACTTAGTTTTAGTAAAGCAAATCTAATTTTCCACTGGGTTTAAGCAGAAAGTATACTCAAACATCTCATGATAACACTTTGTCAGAGACAGCATGCTTGGTCTGAGCCTTGTAAGCATAGAAACTCTTCACACTACAGGGGATGCTGAGGCACAACCACCCGCTGCCTGATGCCTGCACAGCACCCTGTCTTGGTGCAGTTGATCATGTATCTATTTGTCTTTCTTGCCTTTAGCATGGTCATCAAGTTTCCTAGAGAACTGAAAAGATGAAATCTTTTGATTTAGCTCTCAAGAGAGTTTAACCACAATCTCTATCATTGATGTCATGATGATGGCCTGGACAAATTAGTAATGAGACATAGCTAACGAAGACTGAATTTTCCCACTTAAAAAAATACAGAGGATGGTTCACACTTAGTTCACCAGTTGCTATAATGCTCAGGCACTATTTCCATAACCACTGCCCAAGGGGTTTGGGAAGGATTCCAGTAGTTTGAGTGATAGGCCAGGGATAGAGACAAAGTTTATTTATTTAAAGATACCACATACTATGGTGGTTCTGGCTGAGATGATGATAATGAAGAGTCCAAAATTACAGCCCAGTAACACTGGTCATCAAAAGAAAAGGTACACTATGAATCTGCAGGTGCAAGGAAATTTTGCCTTGGCACCTTTCATATTCAAATGTATTTATGGAACTGACTACCTAGGACCAGTGTCATCTGAGGAGAATAATTAGCAAAATCCTAATTTTACCAGTGATTATGGGAACTGAACATAGATGCTTGCATAAGGTTGGCTTTAGCACTCACATATTTCTTATTCAAATCTGGTGATAATACATCTCTGGGAGGTCAATTTTTTATATACAGATATCTTCAAAATTAACATTTTTTTCACAAGTATTTCAAAGCTTTTAAGTGCATTTTATCTACCACAGATTGGGAAAAAACCACATTGGGACAGTATTTATACAATTACTTATAGTACAGTAGCAATAGATATAGAAAATTAATCTCATTATAATTGTTCAATTTGAATCATAGAAATTGAAAGTCTATGTTTGTAAACATCCCACCTTTGCAGTGAAGCAGCATATTCTTCTGTATGATTCTCCAACCAAAAGCAACTGTCAGGTAACTGCTAAAATTAAAAGCAATTAAGATCTTAAACAGGCAGTTATGGTAGGCATTGCCATAAACTGAAACAAAACAAAAAAGCTCCACTCCTATTCATTAGGCATTTGTCACGATGTGTACACTGCACGCTTTTGTTTGAATAGAAAAGCAATTATGTTTTAATACACTTATATTCTAATCATCTCCTTATCATCCTAGGATAATGAGTCATTAGAAAAAAGAATATTATATACAGCAATACAGCTTATTGTTCTGTGCAAATTATTATTGCATCAGCTGAGCATAACTACCTGACAGTTAGGAAAGCTTAGCAATCAGCAGTTTCTGTTTGTGCATGCACTATCCATGCAAACCTCCAGAAGGCTTTTTCTTCATCTAGAACTGTTTTATGCTATTAGTGAACCTCAAATTTATGACCCTGCATTGGATATAGGCAGAGAGGACACAATTTGATGACATAAAACAAAAATATAAATATATCTGTATAGCTCCATGTGACTGGCTCCCACGAGGCACGATGCATCTGAAGCTAGTCCAGAACATACAATTACTATGACTACAGCAGAGTAACTTTTTTAATGCAGTAAACGGTGGATATGAAATAAAGAGAAGTATAATACTCATTTTCATAGAAATCAACATCATCAAATTGCTGAAGTACACAGTGAAGGCAGACAGGCTGGGGAGATCATTGGTTTTAAATGAGGAGAGTCAAGAGTTCAGACTTCTTTCTGCAGATGACCTGATTATCCTTAAACCAATGCCAAGATAAAAATCATGCTTCCACACCCATAAAGCTACTATATCAGCTCTGAAAAGGGAGCTATGAAAAACAACAGTAGCCAAGGTGAAATGTTAGGGAAGGTTAAACTATCCGTCTTTAAACAGTATGTGCTATGCCCTTGTCCTCACCTACTGCAAGATGTCAGGAGCATGACCCTAACAGAGACCTCACGCAGGCTGGGGAGACTGCACTAGTCATCTCCATGAGAAGTGAATCTTCCTCCTGCAATGATGTCCAGAGCAGGGCTAACTATTAGCTCTGCTGGAGCCATTACCCTACAAGCCATAAACAGCATAAACAAAGACGGATAATTGGTTAAGGATGTTGAGAGGCTATATTTTTACTGCCCAAACAAATGGTTCTTTAAAGTAGGACTCTGCCATTCCTTATTATGTTATTGTACTTAAAGCAAGGCTAAAAATAAATAGGTATTTCAGAGGTAATAAAGATAGAAGGCCAAAATTCTGATCTGCAATAACCGTTATTTACAAGTCACAAAAACAACTTGCATCATGTCTCTACATTAAGTTTACAATTAACATTTTTAGAAACTAAGAGAAAAAAATTTATTTCTGAATGTAATTGGTTCAGTTGGTTTCTCAGAAAAAATTTGTACACATCTTGGACATCCAAAACTAAATTTACTACCTACAATATTTATCCTTTAGCGATGTATCACTGCACTTGATCAGCATCAAAAGAGGGAATACATATATGCATGTGGGAGAACAGTTAATTGCTTCCTATCTTACAGCAATAGGGGCATACCATTAATTCTCCAGTATATGGTACAAAATGAGAGTCTATTGCTACTACATTTTCATCATGTTAGAATGCTAATACTAGGTTGCAGTCTTTCTATAAATCTAATAAAATACATGAGAAATAACTTTTGGGTCTTGTTGGTTATTTGTTTTTTTCCTAAATAGTAGACTTTAAACCACAAGTTAATCATATGTGCAGAGAAAGTGTATTAAAGTCTTTTACACAGTTAACGGGAAGCCGAACAAGTGATAAATAGCTCCATGTATGCAGTACTAAGGTTACCCTTGAAAATCAAAGCTTTTTTTGCAAAGTGAAAGGCATAGTATACTATAAGTCTTTCATAAACACTTTTATGATACCTTTGTGAATCCTAATGCCCTATTACTGGAGTTTGTAGTAAAGGTTTATATCATACTATGTTTACAGAAACACTATTTTAAAGGTTTTATAGTCAGAGATGGCATCAAGATAGCCATTCCTATAAGAAGCAAAAATAAACTGTAGCAGAAATAGACTTATGTTAAACAAAGCCTTTTTGGATTCTAAATATTATGATGCTCAGCATATGCTTGCTCTACAGATCTATTTGATTGCTGATTTTCTAATGATGATATTGATGTGCTGTTAATAGAAATATGCAGCACATGCTTGGTAATCGTGATAAGCATACACTGCAAATCCACTTGATTGTTAAAATTCCTAATGATGATATCGATGCAATATTGACATGCTGTTGAGAAAAAATCCACTATGCAGTGAATGACTAAATGAGGTAGGATACATCAGATATCTGTTTGATTGTTAAATTTATAAAAATTAATCTTAAGCATTCTTCAAGGCAATAATTTTTTAAAAAGCATGCAATACCTGCTATTCTAAATATTCTACACCTTAATACTCTTCAAGCAGGATATGTAAATTTTTTGTTTGTTCTGAAAACATTCCTCATATGATTAAACGTATTTCAAGCTCTTTTGGAAGCATGTTGCTAAAAGAGAAGTATTAAATAAGTGTTTTAATAGCTTTGGCAACCAGTTTTTTCAGAAGAGAAAGAAATTAAAAATGAAAGTTTTTTTATAAAAAAAGGTCCTTTTATTAAATAAAAAATAGCATGGGCAATGAAATTTGAAAGAGATCAATAAAGTAGTTAATGCAGAACTGTAAATGTCTTCTTTTTGCAAAGAGATTTAGCATTTCAAAATTGTTATTTTTCTAGTAAAAAAAAAAATTAAGTAATACTTAAGTATTGAAGCAAAATACTTAGAAGTTTCCCTGAAAATTATCATTACAAGTGAAGTGCAACACTTTTGGCAGTAAACTGGTAAACCCTATCGTTTTTGGTTTAATAACCTACGAAGACACAAGGAAAATTTCAGATTTATTCACAACTTTACCTTCCACTTCCTTTCCCCGCTCTGTTACTCCCCCTTACCAAAAAAAAAAAAAACCCAAAAAAACAAACAAACAAAAACAACCCAAAACGAAAACACAAAAACAAAACCACCTCAAATAAACTGAAAATTTACGATGGGGGCAGTGGACAAGAACGAGCCAGCAGCACAGCTAAACACCGTGTGCTCCACGGCAACAGAACTCAGGCTTCAGTGTGAGCAACGCATTTCATCTCTGATGTAAATTTTTGTTTCATCAACACTATAAGTGATTTAATACTGACTGAACTGATCCAAATCATATTAATCTTCCAGTCGGGATGCAGGTCCGATGGCCCCGTGTATCCCGGAGGACAGACTGCCATCTAGTGACCGCAGGAGCATTGTCAGACAGGGATAACCCACACCCGGACAGACCTGGGAGCTGTTTCGGACCTCGATCCTACCTATGCTCTTGGCCAACGTGGGAGCGATGCCTATGCTACAGGTTTTCCAAATGCACTGCAGAAAGGTGGGACTACTGCTTACAGCCTATCACAGAAGTAGATTTCAATAAGGACACAGCATCTCCCTTCTCAATCAATAAAAAAAAATAATAAATAATATTCTCTGGAGAAATAAATTGTTTCTGTCAGATGAACAGAGTACAAGACATTCTCCTATAAAAGGCTATAAAATATATTCTCATATGTTGCACTGCAGAACTGCCTCAGTCTATTTTATTTTTTGTGATGTTCTAACATTGGGACTTTTTCACCACTGAAATCTGTAACAGAACAAAATCCTGAATGTTACCATCTACTAGGTCATGATAGGAGTAAGGAAGAGACAAAAGCTTAAGCAACAGCAAACTCCAAGCAAAGAGAATGGTAAGCATATGCATAAGAATCAAAAGAAAATAGGCAAAGCAATAGGATCCTTGTGGTTAATTCTGTCAGCTTCAGGTGCTTGCTTGTATCTAACACTCTCAAGATCAGTGAAAAAAGTTAATACATTGGAAAACATAACCCTTATAATGATTCAAGGCCATTGAAACCTAGAATTATCCACTCCTCACAGTGCAATAGCTGCATAATTAATGGTGCCTTCCTTTAGTATGCAGATTACTGTCTTCCAGTTCCATGCACACGCTGGAATACGCAGTACTGTGCAGCAAAGAGGATGCTGCTTACTTACAGCTTCAACCCATTCTACTCTTCAGGACACAGAATCAGAAAAGCTACCGAAAAAAAAAAGTCCAAAAAAACCACCCCACAATTAAGAGCACATGAATAGTCAAGGGAAAAAAATTGTATAAGTGTTTTGGTAAGCAATTAGTACATTGAAAAACATTTCAAGATATGATGGTACATGATCCCAATCCCTCCCACCTGTACAGCAGGAGGCATCAGAAAGCTGATACGTACTGTAATTGCACGTTTTCCTACACCTTGCCACAAGCAACATGATGCAAAAGAAAGGGAATTACAGAATAAGCAAAACCACTCTTTTGTATAATCAAGTTAGTCATTGCTACTACTACCACTTCTCTGAAGGAAGAAGATAATATAAAGAAGAACTATACTCAGAAAAAGATATTTCTATAGCATGGCCACTTGAATAACTGGACAAGGCAAACACATAACTTTCTATTGGAGGTACTTAAGCTAAACGGCTGAAGCAGCTTTCACAAGTCAATAAATTATAAGAACTTGCATGTGACCTTGAAACTAGTGCAAACTAGAACTTGTTTTTTGTTTTTCTTTTTAAAGCTGATATTTGTTCGTCTGGAATATGAGGTTCAGTTGATCTCCACAGTGATAAACTTGCAAAACAGTTTGTCTGAAGAGAATTTTGAGATGCAAGTTATAAAACTGTCAAAAAAGAAGGGTGTGGGCAGAGGGCGAGGTTAACACCAAGTCAGAGAATTATTCAGGTTCTTAGAAACCAGCTTCCATGATATCTCAAGTGACAGGATTCCTAACTTGCAGAAAAAGAGTCAAACCCACCATATGTAATGCATCAAGTGCTAGTGCCAATATTTCAATATTTCTGGCCTCTGAATTAACCAAAATAACAATTCAAACACACCTGATTTTGATCAGCTTGGTCAATTTTTACTGGAATAAACTTCACAACACTTTACAGCATTTATGAATAGGGCTTTTTAACATTCTACTTGATCACAGAAATACAGTTGATCTTACAGGGCTTTATTCCATAACCCACTTAGCTAATTGAATGCAGTAATGACAGATTCGATACCATAAGAAAGAGGGTGTCAATCTATGAACAAGAAACATACCAATAGAACCAGAAATACAATATGTATATTATCATAGCTTGCAAGTTACTGAACTGTGTTAACCTATTTCCAAGAAAAAAGGGTGTTAGCCAAAGTTTAGTTTTCACTCTTCATCTGTGGTTACAGACATTGTTCCACAGGGGATTAAAGAGGGAATAGAGCAGGAGTGGGGTGGGCAGCGTTTAAATCAGTCAGTTAAGGAGCTGCCAATACAATCTTTATTTTTTTTAAAAAGTCAAATATGATCTGATCATTTTTTTCCGCTCAATATAGTAATCTTCATCAGTAGAATAACTTTAAGTTTTTTAGTAAACAGATTTTTAAGAACATTAACTTTTAACTGTTAGAAATAAAGTTTTACTCCTTCCTAACATCATGCCTCAGCTCTTGAGCCAATTAAAAACTAGTTCTCTTCTGAGCACTTCTGACAATTCAAAGCCTGTGAGAAAGTTCAACTAATTCAGAATTAAAACAAAACAGTAAATTATTTAATTTCAATTAAAAAATACACAAGTCTAATACAATTATTATACCATCAGTTCAATAAGAGTTGTTTCTTAGATACCATTAATGGAGAAACTTCTGGTTTCAGCAGATGAAGGTGGAAGAAAACCTAAATTTTTAAATATTGGATAGAACAGTGAGGTTAGGAAGGAAGTGCACTCAGTCAGCGCAGCAGCATTTTAGCATGGTGTAATCCTTACAGTCACAGAGGAGAGCAAGTTAGTTCTGAGAAAGCTTAAGAAACAAAAATAGCATGGATGGGAGAAAAAAATTCAAAGGTATGTAATATTTCATATCTATGCAATTTCTTCTAGAACCAAGAAAGGAACATCTTAGGTCTATCTTACAGAAAGAATAAAATAAACTTCAAATAGACTGCTAAAAAAAAGTCATTTTGAATAGTCAAGAACAGTGCAATCCACAGAAAAATATAATTCAGAACAATAGTTTTTCCTTTACCAACTGACAGGTCAGAGGATCAGAAGTTGCATTGCAAACATGGTTAAGAAATATAGAAGATGAGAAAATTTTCCATTAAATTTTCTGAATGAGTTCTGTGAAAGATCAAAGGTTTATTTCACTGCAACTGTGAATTGATTCAAAACAGTACAATAGGAAATTTACATATCTTTGGATAGAACAGTAGATGTGTCTAGACCTGATAAATACTATAGAGACAATTGATAAACTACTATAATGTGTCAAAATTAAGCATATTCCCAACCGTGAATCAAAAAAAAGAGCAAAAAAAAGCAGAGAGTAAATTCATCTCCTTCAAATTTATTACAGGGGACAAGAGATTGCAAGAGTTCCCAAGAAAACAAGTGTATTGTCATAACACTAAGCATTTTTCAAGATTGTCATTCTCAGCACAAAGTGTCTGGAAATAAGAGCAGGATCTTGCCTACTCATTGCTCTTGAAATAGGGCAGGGTGTAGCACATGCATCACAGCACCGCTGGAGCACACACAGGTCCCCTCTGCTCAGTTGAAAATATCAACTATTGGGTCAAGGTCTTCGTTCCTGTCTTCCACAGCCTCACAACCAAGACCTGGGATTCTGCCACCTTCCAACCAAACTGACACTAGGGAGTTCTGATTAATGATAGTCAGATTTGGAGTACAGATATAAATGCAGCTTCAAACAAATCCATTGGTAATAGAGCAAAAACCTTTTCTTACCTCAGTCTGAAGCATAAAAGTTTTATCTAAATGTCTTCCCCACCAGCCTGGGGAATCAAGACCTCTGTCCTGCAAATCTTTGCTGCTTTGAAGGATCTTCAAATAGCCACCGCACATTGTTAAATGGTTTTCAGCAGTTTCTATCATTTGAACAAACCATTTCACACAACAAAGGGAAGACTCAAGAGAGGTTAATGTTAATTAAAAAAAAAAAAAAAAAGCTTTTTTTTGGACTCCTTAAGTATATAAGCATAGTACATAGTAAAAAAGGTACTGTACTGATAAAGGTTAACACCATAGACCTCGTAAAAGTATATTGTCAGGTTAACTCCTTAACTCTAAGCATACTAAATTCATAACAACGACTAATCTATTCCATTAATTAAATGGTTTTGAGAGTTTTTTTGCTAATTTTGAATCTTTGCCATAATCTAACCCAAAGACTCCTGAAATTGTTGATCAGAAATAAAACAAGATTTTGCAAAAATTTCACACTTGATGGCTGTAACAACAATCTATTTAATGCTGCTATCGTACCAACATATTTCAGCAAGTGGTTTCTCTCCCTTGAGGGAGTCAGTCCTTGACATATCAAATAAACCATCTCCTTTCCCCACAAATGCTAAATAATTGCATCTCAATTCTTGTGTCGCTCTACATTTATGCAAAAATTATTGTGGATGTTTACTTAGATATGTTACACTTGCACCAGTGTTATAGGCTGAGACTTGAGGAAAATGAGCTTCCTGACCCTTCAAGTGCATGGCAGCTCTCTAACAGAAAATGGCTTTAGCTTATATTAAAGCTGTTTTACAGAAGATAATTTCTATTCTTTTACAGAGACAGTTAACCACATTGATTTGCATCGTCTTGTGCACTTTTAGCATGTGGTCTTTATTTAAAGAATAGATTCCACCATAGGCTTGGGGCGGGGTGGGGGGGTAAGGGGATGTTTCATAAGGTGTTAAATTATTAACATTGGTTAGCATATTTGATTACAGGGAAAACACAAGATTGCAAACATTTGTTACCAATGAAAGTTTGAGTGTCAATATTTTTTCCCCTTGTAGTTTAGATTGAAAACTTGGAAAACAGCAATAGAATATAATTTCTTCAACATAAGAGATTTCCTTCCATTTTTGGCTTTGATGCAACAATACGCAGCTGCAGTACAGGATGTCACAGTATAATCAACCAGTGCACAAACATCATATTTTTTTAATAGCATTTCTTATCCCAGAAAACCCCAATGCAAAGCAGAAATAATTCAGAATCACAGTTGTTTTGAGTATAGAACTTTCCCTAAAGAATGAGGAGAAAGGACATTAAAAACGAAATCCCCAAATCTTTAGACTAATAAATTGACTTTTAACCATCAATTCTGGAGAAGAAATAGGTTAAACATAATGTGGTTTCTCTCTCCTAGATCAGGCCACTGCTCTAGTATACCATGTACTAAGAAAGAGTTGGCACATCAGTTTTGATGGGGTAAATAAAGAAATTTCCAGAGAAGGAAGATATGTATGCCTTAAACTTCACAAATTTGTTTTGATTGATTTCTTTCTCATTCTGTATGCTCTTTAAAATTAACTCTGCCAGTTAGGATTGTGGCTTAATTCCATATTGCATACTTTGAAGGTTTTTGAGGGCTATTTAAAGATGGCAACAATTAGTAAAATATTTCCGTAAATAACATTTCATAATATGTTATCTCAGGAATGTCAAGATAGCCTTTTTTTTCCTTTTTTTTTTCAGGAGAGTTGGTGAGTGTTTGGATTTTTTAAAATAGGAAACCAATCCTTTACGCATAGACTCTCCTTGATGAAATGTCTGGAGAGACTCAATTCTTGTGGCTACTTTCTCCCTCCCTTCCAGTACTTAAAGTCATGTAAAAAATTTTCAAATAATGGAAACAAGACTAAACACACAACATGAAAAGAATTTTGATCCTTTTCAATAAAAGATATAAAATGCCTAAGAGGACCTGTTACAATACAATTAACTAGGGATGCCTTTGTCTGAATTAAGGTGCAAACAAGATCATAGTCAATAGCCAAAGTCAATAATACAGTTTTTATTCAAAAACTAATGTAGAGAGATAGCAAGAAATAGGGAAAAAGGAGAGAAAGAAAGAGAGAGAGAGAGAGACACAGAGAGAGAGAGAGAGAGAAAGGGATCAAACAGAAGACAGTTACCATCCATGGATCTGGCAGCACTGGATTCCAGTTCCCAATTCCTTCTTCACCCTTCATGGTCCTTCTTCACCCTGGGCATCTCAGTGGTGGGGGTCCCCCAGTCATTCAAAACTTTTCACTATTTATACATCTTAGCAAACAAAGTCAGTAATGCTCATTGGCTACACAGTTCTCTTATTCTATTGGTTAAATGATTCCCTGGATTCTAATGCTAATTAGGCCCATGCTCAGTCTTTTCTCTTTTTTTGAGTATATGGGTTTCTTGGGTCTGTGTGCCAAGGTGGTCACCATCTCCCCCTGCCAGAATGACCTTTTATCCAGTCAGAGCTGATTTCAGCACAGTTGCTGAGTTGGCTTTACTTGTGCCTTGTAAATTCTTCATTCTTTATGCCCATTATCAGCAATATATTCTTCTCCCACAGCTGTGTTAGATCTCTGTTAGACCTTTCCCTAGGTCTGAGATAACACCTGGACAATAGTACCACCTTTATCTTATCTCAAGTTCCCACTGTGGTGGCATATTTGAGGGTGGGGCTTCGGTGGTTGTTGGTGGTCACAAATGCCATCTGTCCCATAATTTGGGGGGATCTTTTTTTGACCCGTGATATGCATATGAGCAGTTCCTTCTTTACACAGTTTGCCACAGTGGGAATTTTTGTCTGGATGCATTACCCAAGATGTGCTAACCAGATCTCGCCTCCAGCAAACCTGGAGTTAGCACCACCCTGTCATTCCATTCTGCACTTATCTCATGGCAAAGTCCGTTTGTGGCCATAACAGTGTGTGAGACAGGCAACTGTGCTCTTTAAGTCCTTACAGGAACAAAAAAAAAATTAATTTTGGATAACTTTTCAAAATATGATTATTTTTGTGTTTTCACTGCACTTTCAAACAGCTCTATCTATTATGTTGTCTATATAATCCAAGCCTGAAGCCTAATTTAGGATCCCAATTCCTTAAGAGTTTTTTAAGAGGGCAGAATGCACATGGCAAAATGTACTGACCAACACAGTCACATTGCAAAAATCTCCATAACAATTCCTATGGTATCCCATTGGCACTTCTGTCTATTTTGAAATATTCCCAAACACAGTAGTACTCTAAAGAGCCTTTTGCAGGATGCCAAAATACATTATTTCCAATTATAAAGTTCAAAGGCGTTTGTCACTGTAAAAGTAACGGAATGTGATTTACTGTTTTAAAGTGTTAGTTTTTATGTGTTCATTAGAACAACCATTTGGTGGCTTTCTGTTGAGTATTCATAAAATCCCGCCTGCCAGATAATTATATTGCATTAATATGGTATGAATAAATGAAAGCAGTAATTATGGTTTTATTCTTTGTTTTGCAATCTACAGTTTGCTTTGCTTCAATGGTACAAAACTATTGCATCTGAAACAATATCATGCAGTAATTTGTTTTAGGACTCTTCAGAACATACATATAGAGAGAACTCCACCCAGAGTAATTGAACGGGTAGCATAATGCTTACATAGATTAGACTTACATTTTCTTTCTATCTTTGATCATGAGGAAATGCTTAAGCTGGCAGGAAAAAAAAATATCAAATTTTGTGAAGTCTAAGTCTTTAAAATAAGAAAGGATATCCTATACATATTTGCCACCTTTCCATCACCATGCACAAATTATACCATGCCATCAATTCTGAAGGCCCAAGGAAATTCATGAGGATTACTGCAGAAAAAAGAGGCAATTCAAAATAACCAACTGTCAAGAGAACTTGATCCTATAACACACAACTTATGACAGATGTTATAAGGGAATTTTTTATGTATTTCTTTTTCCCAAAATCAACCTTCCATTGCATTGCCCCTGTAATCAGTGGTGGCCTCCAAGCAGAGTCAAGCAGATTGTAGCTCAGAGTAGTACAAATTCTCTTTCTCATATCTAAAATTTGGAGCAGACTTCTCAGTGTGTGGCTTCCTCATTGCTTTGAGAAAGTAATGACTGACCAAGATAGTTGTAAAGAGGGGATGTACATAAGAGATCAGAGATCAAAGAACATCAGACAGAAGTCCCTTCTGAAATTTTGAATGATCCTACCTCCTACAGGCCTGCACATTAACATCATGTGGTACTGACTAGCAAGGTTTCAAGATCACCTCCCTACTATTCAGCAAGTATTCTCAGAGACCCTCAAATACAATAATCCTGTTTCAGTAACAAAGCATTCCCCTTGCACACAGCAAGCCCATGGTACTTCAGAGAAACTCTTCATTGTGACTCTTCATGGTCCCCTCATCATGTTTGCAAGAGAAGTGCAGGAACAACGAGATAAAAGTCTTTGGCATGGGCACAAGATAGAGTTAGCCTATTGTCTCGGTTTAATGAGACAGAAGTGTTTTGCTAAGGAGGATGAGTTATGAGGAAAGACTAAAAAAAAAACTCCTCCCTCTAAGCAATTGTAAATCTGAAATTAAGAGGCTCCAATTGAGAAAGTGTGGAGAAAAGGAAAAAAAAAATAACAGCCTTTTATTAAAAGATATATTTGTACTGGCAAAACAACAACAACCACAAAACACAGAGAAAACAAACCCCACCAAACAATAATCCTATACCCAAAAATTCCCTTCAAAAAGTAAACAGTTCAGTTTGTGCTTTTGGCCCAAATCTAACCACAGTCAGCAGGGGGCGCTGTTGGATCGCTGGCGGAGCAGAGCCTGCAGTGCTCTGTGCTGGCCGGCAGGGGGCGCTGTTGGATCACTGGCGCAGCAGAGCCTGCAGTGCTCTGTGCTGGCCGGCAGAGGGTGCTGTTGAATCAGGCGGTCGCTGTGCAGGGTCCCGGGTTTGCAGGAGGGGCCCGGGGATGGAGATCTCCACCCCCAAGGAAGGGAGAGAGGGGGGAAGAAAAACAAAGGTTCGTTCCCAAGAAAACTCACGCAGTTTGTCGTGGTGGTGGTATAATTGTCCCTTCTTTCGATGGTGTGCACAAGAAGAAACCGCAGCCAGGTAATCAGGCTGAGAACAAAGACAGAAAACTCCGGAGCTTCTTCTCAACCCACACTTTGCTTCTGTCCCCTGGTAACAAAAAACCTCACCCCTTCCTCTCCCAGAGAGGGATAAGCCAAGACAAAAAAAACCACTCCTCCCCACAGACTTTCCAAGGGCCATCAGCTTGGAATGTCAGGTCTTTGGCCAAATCCTTTATGTTGTTAGGTGCTCATTCAACCTCCCTCACAGCAGCAGGCAGGGGGAAGGGAAGAAAAAATTCCTGCCCAGTTTTTAGCACACTTGAAACCTATGACACCCATCAAGAACACATCTGAGCCACCTTGTGGTTTCACCAGAATTTTTACTTGAGCTGGACAGATCCTCCAGGAGCCAGCATAAGGAACTATGTGACAAGTACAGGGCATAAGAGGAAAAAGCAAGGAAATGGAAGGGGTGAAGAACATTACCTCCTTCTCAGAATTTTTTGCATATTTCACAGCAACAATATTAAAGCTTGCATTTAGGTCCCTAGACCAATACTTTGTTGAGAGGTTTCTGTACGAAGCTTTCACTAAATTGTGATAATCTGGCTTGGAGGTGAAGGCAGCTGTTTGGCAAGAAAGGTCTGTTCAACAGGCATCGCAACCTTGCAGCATCAAACCCATTCAGGCAGCCATTTTCACAAACCTCCATCCAAGGAACCGATTTGAGATTTAAAATCTTTATATCGACCTCAGAGAATTAAGATCGTTATATCAGCCCAAGAGAAGCTGTCTCTGTAACAAACATATACAGAGAAGGAGGTAGCTATAAAATCAATAGACTTCTATTATTTAGCCATTAAAAACCATAATTAGGAGATGTGAATATTTCCAAGGAGTTTGCATTAAAAACAAACAATAAACACTACAACTCACAGAAATGCACACTAGAGATTGTAGAAAAAATGTATAAAAGATAAAAAACCCAGGCAAACAAAAACTAACAGAAAAAAACCCTCCAAAACAAACAAAAAAAACACCCCAAAAAAGACTTCTGCTCATTTTGTCATAATTTTGATCATAATAAAGTATGGCTTAACTGAAAAATATGTCTTAAGACCCAATGCTTTTTCACATTGTGTATGTGTGCATAATATCAGAGAGGAGGCACTATAAGAGCATAGACATGGGGCAAGATAAGTTGCAAAAGTTAAAGATTTTTAAAGGACTTTTCTTCAGTTATCATGCCAGCAAAGTCTGTTAAGGAAGGTAAAGAGGCCAGAAAAGGATGCAGATGTAAGTGCAGCAGTATGTCACAGAGCCCTTTCCAGAAGTATTGTAATTACAAAGAATGTTTCTTTTAAAAAAAGAAATCACTCTGAACACTTCACTCTAAGTTCTATATTAACGTGCCTTTTTTTTTCTTCTCATACAAGAAATATACTCTTTCAGTCTTGATCAGACCATAGAAGTAAAGCCATGAAGCTGAAGAATTTTAAAAATATTTGAACTTCTATTTTCTATAAATATATTTCAAAATAGATAACCACAGGTAACGGTTCACATCTTTAAAGTCCTAATATGAGAACTTCTCAAGAAAAATCAGAACAATTTCTATGACATAGGTGGATCCATAGCCTCTTTAGTCATAAAGACCAATATTAATGGGGTTTTTTCTTGGTAATGTTCTTTAGAATAAGACATGGAAAACCTTTCCAAATGTCTATAAAAAGATGAACTTCCCTATTCCTCCAGATCTCTCAATTAAAAAAAAAAAATTGCCTTTTGACATACCATAAAAATTAGTAGTTGCAAGCCATACATACTTTCACAATGTCCATCATACAGAGCTCTGTAGACATTGCTATGCACAGTGTCACAGCCACATGCAGACTCAAGTCTTCCAAGGATTGTATGTATATGGGATGGTTTGTTTACTGGTAGTGCTGTACTGAAGGAGTTTAATTTCATCCACAAAGGCATTGTTTAGTCATATTCTGAACTGGGAGAGTTTTTCATGCATGTTTTCTAATATTACATTGTTCATTTTTGTAATTTCCTAATTATGTTTCTCACGGTTCCTACTCATGTTTGTAAAAGACAAAAAAAAAACAAAAACAAAACTTATTTGAACTGATCTCCTATGCTAATTGCCACTCTACTGTACCAGCATCACTGAGAAGATGACCAGAATGGCTTAGTCCTATCTAATACCACATAGATGGACAAGGATGTTCCCAGCCAGATAACAAGACGACCAGTTGTTGGACAGGATTGTGGAGGGGTGCTGGGGAACATCACCCACAAAAAGTAAATCACTGTCTTTGGGATACTTCTTCACAGAATGAATTTTTTCAGCTTCAGGAGGATGGTAAATGCACATGAAACTCAGATGTAGCTGAGCACAACTAAAATGATTTCACTAAATATTTTACTACAAAAAATTAGCTAGGAAAAAAAAATGGAATTTGAGGGGGGAAAAAATCAAAACAACGAAACCAAAACCAAACTTCCAGACAACAGCCTACTTCATTATCTGTGATGGAAACATAAGATCCATTTAAAATCCTTAAAGTTTTGGTTAGAATTTTAATCTGATTTTCTCTGAAATTATTCTGCTAGAATTTGCTTTTAAAAGGAAAGGCATTCTGAATAACTATTCATATGAATCCTAAAAAGAGGTTTTAAAAAAATCCTCAAGTATCACATGATTACCATTTAAAAAAGCATTGTCAACAGTGCCAGGTAAGCACATTTTCTCACTTTTCTTCTGCTTTCTAATAACATTTCATAATGAGGTCTGATGAGTCTGGTGTCCATTTATAACAAAGAACTTGTCCAACCTTTTCTTTAAGATTGCTCTGAGAATCAGTCATTAGCTTTACATTAAATAGACCTTTAAAACATTAAAATAGACCTTTAATGCCATACTCCAGTAACATATTTTGACAGTGGTCCAAGTTGCGTTACTTAGGTGCAAATGGAGGAAGGAGAGTGAGCTGGACTTCTGGCTTTAACACTTCTGTCAGCACGTAATTGCATTTAAGTTGAAAGATGTATTAAAGTCTATTATGTGTATACCACCATACATCTTATTTAAATTATTAATCTGAAAACATGCTATGTTTTATTTTCTTTTTTCCCCTTCCCAGTTGAAAATGTTTTTTAAAAGCTGAAGAATTCAATTCCCTCTAGGACTTTAAGTCTGAAACTGCTTGAACCACACACAGACAGCAACTCCTGAAAACAATGCACAAGAAGAACCTAGATTTTACTGGAATCAAGGATTTCAGATTAAAACAATTGTCACATTACATTCTCATGTACTCCTGTATTCGTGCTTAATTGCATACTGTTACCTTTTGGTCT
>VZRE01003710.1:0-12060 GCA_013396775.1 Cephalopterus ornatus | reverse complement strand
GGTTTCCCTTATTCACCCTTTTGGTGAATCTCTGGGGCTGGGCCAAAGCTTTGAGGTCTCCTTGTTTGTTCCTCATGCTGAGTGCACTGGTGTACAAACATTTCAGGTGTGGTACATTGTAGCTGATACCTTGTGAAGCAGATTGAGGGATCCCATCAGTGCTCCTTCTTTGAGTTTTGGCACACCATCTGATCACTCATCCCTGGAAGGCCTGGTTTTGCCCCTTTCCTCCTTCCAAGCTAGTTTAAAGCTCTGTCAACAAGCCCCAGTAGCTCCTGTCTAAAACTCCCTGCTCCAGGTTGATCTGCCAGTACCATGTAACTTGTGGATAACACAACATCACAATGTCAGTGTTGTAATCATAGTTTTAATATGAGTTATCAGGTTGAGGTGAACACTAGATTTCCTTTTAGTTCCTAACATGAAAGTCCAGTCTGCTTTATATTTACACTCCTTTGGGCCCGTTATGCCCATTTCTTAATGTGCATGTAAAAATACATGATGTTCATAAAAACCCCCGTTAATTCATCAACAAAAAATGTGTAGGTCCCTCTGAGATGGGTCATTTGGATTGTTGCTCTGAACCATGTTTTTGCTGTAAAATCCTAATGCTTTGGTGGATTTTACATCAGTTCTGATGCTTAGGGAGAACACTTTGTGTATGTATGGGCGTGAAGCAAGAAGCATATTTCCCTCAAACAACTATTTCAATGTGAAAATGATTTATCCTCCATTCAACATGTGGGTTTTGGCTTCTTCAGATTAGGACTTTGCGAAGTCTGTTTCTCTTAATTTTTTCTTCTTTTTGTCCCCTGAACACAGAGACTTCAGAGTCACAAACATTGAAATAAATTTATAGAAGGAACTGACTTTCTTATCCCCTACTCTCTCTGGAAAAAAGTATTTCAGAGGCACTCTTAAGTATTTCACCTTTTCATTGCTTGACATCCACTCCAGTTTAATCTCCTTAATCTTCATTTGACTTTGGAACCACTTCCTGCTAAGGCAAAGAAAAGATCTCTTCCCTCTCCAACAAATGAAATATTTCCTTTTTTTTTTTAAAAAAAATCAGGAAATCAAAATTACTGTACTATTGTAGACCTAGCTACTCCGTTCAGCTTGGTCTGGCTGCGGCTACCATGGACCATCTGCTGTGCTGCTGCAGGAGCAAGGTCCACGCACTCCTCTTCAGGGCATGGATGAGCACAGGGCCAAACACCAGCAGCAGGAGCTCAAAAACAGAGAAACTGCAGATGACATGCTTCTGGAGATCACTGTTTCTTTGCGATGTGAGGGAATGTAATATGGCTTGTTACAGGACAACTGCATGGTAGGCTCGTGGTCACTCCTTGCCTTCTGTGATATGACTGCAGGTCTGGCTGGGGCACCCTGGCCCGAGCTGAAGTGACAGGCCCAAGCTGGGGGCTCAGAGAGTCCTCTGGAAGCACATAATGGAGGAAAAGGGCTGCTTGAAGCAGAGCCTCATGTGAGTGGCAAAACCATTGCAAATATGTGTGGGGCATTAGCCGTTGTTTTAAACTGGTTTTTGTTACTGCAATGTCTTTACAGTCACTGCCCTTTTTCACCGTCAGCATGGCAGCTGCTAGCAGTTGTTCATGTGAAATGCTCCTGATTATAGTTGTTGTCAGCAAATATAGTGTCTGCAGCCCCTCTGTAGCGTTTCCAAATATATGTTAGCCTGAAGAGAGGACTACTGGATCAAAATGCAAGAATGTCTGAATATCAGTCTGAGAAACAAAAGGTTTTGCAACCTGCTTTTTCATTTATCTCAGCAAACATTGCCCACAGTAAGGGACTGAATCCTTTCTCTGTGTAGGCTGTGCTTTGTTACTGTGCTTTGAAAAGACATCCTTAGCGATAGATCACACTCCTGCCTGTCCCTGCAATTGTGGTGATAGGGAGGGCTGCAGATGGTGTGTCATAAGATGCTGACATGAACCATTCACTGAGTGGAGAGAAAGGAGACTCTGGTAAAGGTAATACTGGCAAGAAGAGTTCATGTTAGACAGTCACCATGATTTTGCAGTCAAATTGCATTTGGCTCCCATGGTGTTTTTTGAACAGGCAGGTAGGCGCTGCTGGTCCCTGCTATATCAGCAGAGATCTTGAAGCAGGGAAGACAGGGAAGGGAGCACTGGTCCCACCCTAGGGGGATTAGGGCTCAAATCCTTGCTCTACCAAAGACATCTTTTCATCAGTGGAACTTCCTCAACCCAGCAAATCCTGAAAGTATGAGTGCAGGTGGAAACAAATATAAACTTGCAGTTACCTTAGCTGCTGCTTAGCCATGGTTCAGGTTTCACACACAAAAAAGCAGTCTGTAATCAGCTCACTTGCTGTCTCAGGCCAGCACAACCAGACAGGCTGCAAGGGACAGAGGTAGCTTATGTAGGAGGGAGGCAAGGCATTTGGGAGAAGCAGACATCAGTAAGCAGGGAGGAGATGGGACGGGACAGAGGACTAGGGGATGATGGGGAGAGAGAGGACATGAGATGTGGATTGGCCTCTGTAGGAGCAGGAGTGCAGGCTTGCACACAAAGGATGGTGGATGACACAGCATGTGGATTCATCTGGGAGACCTAAACTATTCTGAAGCCTGGTGCTGAGTTTTCACATCCCTGTACTATGCTACACCATGTTAAACACTGATGTTCAGTCCCTATGTGGCATTGAAACTATGGATCTGAAAGCACTCATTTGAAAAAGGTACTGAGGTCCAGTTAACCCATTTATCCAAAAAGAGATGAAGGGAGGCAAAACAGCTCACCTCTGGAGCAGAGCTAAGGTTTAGCCTCCAGCCTCCTGCTGCCTGAGCCACATCAAGGCACAGCTCTGTGGCCATGGTCACTGATGGTCCCAGGAGCAGCCCTCAGAGCTATAACCATATGATTCTTGTACTCATGTCCTTTTCCTCTGCTCCTCTGCTAGCATCTGCTCTTGGACAGAGCTGGAGGCAGGGTGTTGGGCTAGTTCAGCACACACTCAGGAGATGTGTCCTTGAGTCTTCAAAAGTGATTTAATTACAGTCACAGAGGAGACGTATGTACAACTGCTGTCAGCTTAAGGAGGTCTGTTGCTTGCTATGTGCACCTCCTGAAGTCCTGCCTCAGTGCACTCTGTGAGGCTGGGGGGTGCCAGGAATCGCACTCAGTATGTTCCATCGGTGACACTGTGACAGTGGAACCCCAGTTTTCTTCAGCAAATGATTTGCCCTGAAATATCTGTCTCTTCCCATATGTTTAGGAAACTTCCTTGTCTGACAATTCAGGAGGCACTCTGGCAGTCACACTCCCACTACTAGAGATTTTAACTTCTGAGACCAAAGCTCCTTTGCAGCAGGTGGCTCCAGTGACCCAATAGATAACCTGATTGACTCCCTGCACATCCCACTCTCACTCACGCTGTACCAGGTTTTCTTACCTGTTTGAGCCCAGATTTCCGATGGCAGAGTCTCAGATGTCTTGTTCCGTAAAGCCATTTATTTACAGCGCAGTAATACAAAAGCAGCTTCAGCTTCTGCCTCCAAGGAGGGACCCAAACAAAGGAAACCCTGGGCTTTTATAACCTCAGAGTCTAAGCATGTAAAAATTATGGCTCTTCCTCCCAAGTCCATGTTTTCTGCTGTGTCTCCAAGAGTCCGGTCACATGGCTGTGTGTCCAGTCACCTAACTGAGTCACAGGTCCCCATGCCCTTTGTTATACAAAGCGTTGGCACCAGTTCATGGCCTTTTGCCTCAGGCTCAACCATCACCTTGCACTCCAGCTGCACACTGATCTATCTGCACTAAATGTATTCCTCAATACCATCAAGGAAAACCAGAGTGTGAAGCAAAACATGGCAGCCTGCATCTGGTTAACTATCATGGGCAGGGCTTTCAAACACACATGAAACACCACTTCCAGTACACTCACTACAGCTAGTTCAATATATTGTGTTTCTACATCTCCCTCCTATTGCCTACCTAGTTGTATTTATTTTTGCCTGATGATATGCTACTGTGCATCTGAGGTGTGCTACAAGCTGCAAACAACTGCAAAAAAGAATGAGATTCAGTGAAGAGTTGTCCTCCCACCCGTGAGCACTCTTTTCTTCTTCCCTGGCCCTCATACGGTTTCAAAGAAGCCCCTGGCTTCCTCCATCCTCTTCACCTTGTATGAGTACTTACTAGAGATTCAAAGGGACAAACTGATTATTGTCAGCATAGGTCAGCACAGGGCAAGTAAGACTCATAGAAAGAGTGTATGTATTTTTATTAATGGATAATAAGAAACCTAGTCCACCTTATTTCTATTAATGAAAATGCATTGCCATATGTTATGCTACTCTTCACCAGGTACTCTTCAGGTGCCTATGGAACACACTTGTGATCAGTGCCTTTTTGTCTATCACACTGTGTAATGCTTCAAACTCTACAGTAGAGAACAGTTCTCTCCTGAAGGAACTTGAGGCACAAATGTGTCAGAAGGTGGTGGGAAGCACCTTTATTATCCTTCAGTTACAAATGAGAACCTGAGACACAGCAAAAGTCACCCAAGAAAGGGCTTTTATCTCATTGTCCTGAGGTTTTGTGGCAGCAGCTCCAAAGAAGCCCAGTCTCCCATGATAGCTGTTGCCTGTCGTTTCCCGGACTAGGGCTCCCTCCAGGTCTGTGGGTCATAAATATCCATTGGCCTTGCTGCCTGTGGAAAGACTAGCTCTGGGATTACACTGAGTTACAGTTCCTCAAAGAGGGACAGAAGCCCAAGGATGATGAACAAACATCACCCTGACGGCCTTACATCCATGTACACCTCCCTGTTCATGAGATCTGTGGTCTGTAACACTGTGTACATTACTCTCTGTAAGTCATCCCACTTCTCCCCTACTTGCAGTATCTGCTCCCACCCAACCAAAGTTAATCTCCCCAGGAGCAGGAACCTAAATGATTATCACTGTGAGAACAGCTGAGATACTCAATTGCCTTTGGTAGAGAAAACCCCTCAAGAGACACGTGTAAGTAGAATACAGCTACATGGGAAGTGTTTATATATATGCACACGTGCACACTCTCTCTCTAGTTTCTTGACACATGGAGAGCAGCTACACATAGAGCACACTCTGTATTGTACATCAACTTCAAACATAGCTCAAATCAACCATGGAAATGGCAGCAATTATGGTAAGCTGAAACCAAACAAACTGCGGCAACCTAATAGTTTCAATAGCAGAAAAAAAAGTCCCTCATCACCCAGCTGCAGGAACTGACAGGAAAACAAGCCTCAAGGCAGCTTATGGTTTCCTGGCTGTCATCAGCTATCAGCTTGGATACCTGATATGATGAATAATCAGTGTTTGAACTGATGGAAGTGACCTTAAAACGTGCTAGGGAGGGGGAAATTTTCTCAGTATGCATTGGGCAGTGGAAATGGTAAATGTTTGGTCTATGGGGTGGAATTAAAGCACAGTGAAAATAAAGGCCGCAGTCACTAAATGGCCAAAATATGAAGACATATGAAACCAGAGAAAGGGCTCTGTAGATGACAACAGCAATTTAAGTACATCTATATGGCAAGCTGTCCTTCTCCTAAGGCTTATATTTATTACATGATAGCAAAACCAGCCAGGGAGAAGCAAGAGGGAAGTGGGCAACTAAGTAAAGACATTGAAGTTGTCTGCTTAGCAGTGCGTCAAGAGCATAGGGAGAAAGGCTCTTCCAGCCTTCCTCCTGTCCTGGATGTAGTGATGGTGGGCAGGAACTGACCACCTTCACCTGCCTCCACCTTCATGTTGCTCAGTGCTTCAGTAGGGAAGGTGGGTATCTTTCACAGATCACTCTTGAGATGTCTCATGGGGTTAGGGCTTTGGGCAGAAAGCCTGGGAAGACCCTCAGTGTACCTTTGAGTAGGGCTGAAAGGCTAACTTTCCAGGCTCCCTCTGTTGCAGGCATCCAGCTTGTGAGGAACCTGGCAGGAATGCACTCACCTTTTTGCCAAATTTCTGTGAAATTCTATTCCTCAGTTGCTTTGTCCTTTTTTAGCTGGCCTGATCACTCTCCAACAGCCATGCTTTAGATGGAAAAATTCTAAACCCCTTGTGCAGGTGTTACAGGCAGGACAGTTAGCATGCAACAGAGACTTTTCTAGAACTGCCAATGCATAAAGAGGCAAAATAACTGTGGTACCGGCTTTGGGAAGGGCTTTCATCATATGTCTCCCCTCTCCTCTCCAGAACTGCTGTTCTTTAATTAAAATACAAATTCTTGGGAAATTTGGAATATGGACAGCTTTTTTTCTAAGAGACCACCACTCACTTTTCCCTTTTCTGGCTCTTTAATTTATTCTAAATTTAAAGGAAATAACTTGAGGTTTGGAAACAATATCTCCTGGGAGCTGGTCAGTAGTATGGTATGGAATGAAGCCAATAGCTGTAGGCATCATCTAGTTTGAACTGAGGTAGCTAAAGAAAAGGCAGGGAAATGAAACCAAACCATTTCTATGCGCACTGCTGGTTTTCTGTTTTAATACTGTGTTGTGTTTCACAGTGCAGTGTGCAGCCACATCGAAGGGATCTGGTGTTAGCAGATAAATACAGAAAAGCTTTTAGGATACTCTACACTTAGCCTGAAGGCTCCTGGTCACAGCTGCCTGTTGTGTGCCCTGCTACCTGTTCTACTGCTCTGTGATTTGTGGTGTTTTACTCCTCAGGCAAGAAGGGATCATGTACCTCACATTTACCATGGGTCTGGCAAGCTGGTAAGCCTTTACTAAGGTACCATCAATTAGCCAGTGCAATATGAAGTTTGCACTTCTGCTTGCCCAAATGTAGCTTTCATGTGCCTGGCTACTCTGGCAAGAGCACCACTGTACAGGAACAGGAAGGTATTCTTCCTCAGGGCTGGTGAGGAATGGTGAAGATAACCACGGTTTGTACCAGTACTAGAAGACACTGTGCTTTGCAGAGACATAGCGCTGCAGAGTTTCTTTGTTCCTTTCTGCTGTCCCTCCAAAATCATAAAAATGTTTCCTGTCCTTGCCTGGTGGTAACATTAGAGTTTGTGCTGTGGCATAGAGAGGGTGAGAGATTGAAGTCCTCTTTAAATCCCCAAACCACAGCAGAAGCACCAGTGGAAAGTCATGTTGCTCTTCTACTCCACTTCCAGCCTGACCCGTCTCACTTGGGTTAAATATACAGCCCAGATTTTGCATTCCTCAAACAGAGCTGTCTTGTAAGTGGTATCGTCTTCACGTTGCCAGCAGTTGTGGTGATTGATTTGATGAGAACCACAGACCCTTGGCAAGGGGGCTGCGCCTGCACTTGCCAAACCTTCTCCTGTTGAATTAGGCTGAAGTGAGGTTTTCGTGCTGTGGTCACGAAGGAGCTGATTTACAAGAGAGGCTCTGAACTGACCAGTCTGCAGAATTGGTCTGCCTGGTAATTTTAAAGGACTAAAACACATTTGAAACAGGAAATTAAGAATATGCACAAGTGAAATCCCCCTTTGCTCCCCTGACCTGCTTTAATGGTTCTGTTTTACGTCTGTGTGACCACTCTTGGCTTTCTCTGTTAGTTAGTGTTATTCTGTCAAAAAGAAGATGACATTTTCACCCAGACAATCACAAATGGATAAGAAAACAGAATTCTGTATTATTTTTCACTTTCTTAACACAGCTACTCAAACATGGCAATTCTCTGGTGTAAGGGAATTCAGTAATTCTGTATCTGGAGGTAAAAGTCATGAAATATAAAAAGCCCCCAGATAATTCACACCCCGAATTTTGATAAAAAGCAAACAAACCAGAGTGATGCACGATTCTTTACAACAAACAAGTGTAAAAAGAGCAGCACTTCTCTTCTTGGGCTAGCCTCCTTATCCAGAGAAACAAGGCTTCAGATGCATTTGCAGGGATATCTTGTTCCAGAGGACACAGGGAGTAATGCTGGGGAGACTGAGTACTTGTTATCTTAATGATGCACCAAGCCTGGAACATTTGAAAAATAGATGTAATCTTTGGAAAAACCACAGAACAGTCAAAAATGTACGTGTTTATCTTCCAATCTGATCAAAAGAGACAAGTCATTCCAAGTACTTCTTCAAAATTATTCTCTTTCTCTGTAAAATAGAATGCTGCAATTCTGGTGAAAAGTGCCCATGAAAATAAAGTGTTGCCAGAACATTATTTTTCTGAAAGCAAGCCTGTTCCTTACTTAACTAAAATCTCATGTTTCCACAGAAATTGTAAGGTTGGCAGGTCTTTCATGAAGTAAATATTTACCTTCCTTACCACAAAGTGTCAACACTACTTTGAGCCTTACTGTTACCTGGATGTTAGTTCATTTTTATTATCTTGATCAATTTTAAAAAGTAAGAAATTACCACAATTTAAAATTCAATTTGGTAATAAAAATGAATTAATGGACACATATGTCCAGACAGCACACACTAGTCTTCAACACTGAGTTACTAGTAGGCTCATAAGTCTGTCATTAAACCCCTAAATGTATGTATCACATCTAAATATTTCTTTTAATTCCAAAGCACAGGATAAGGCATTAATATTAAGAGTTCAGCTTTGTCAATGCATGCTTTATTGAACCATCAGCCAGGTGAAGCAACCAACAGTAAAAGAAAAGTGTCTGGCAAACATTCCTGTGGATAAGCATGTGGTAACTGTGATTTGTGGTGACAGGGTTTATATTAGATGTAAAGAGATGGAAGCCACAAATATGTCTAGATCAACTACCAGTTTAATGAATTTAAACAGGGATAACTATTATCCTCAAATTCCTATCAGCAGCAAATCACCTGGGCTTTGCCTCTTACTGCCTTCAATACTCATAATTCTCCTGGTAAAAACATTTGGACAGTCAGTGAGAAGGCAGAAACGATAACATGTGATTTAGATGACTGGCTGCCCACATGAATAACAAAAAGGGAGTAGATTAAATTAACATTTTCCAAATAACTTGAAGCATGAACATAATTCTGCCTAAGTATTTGGTGCATACTTACTATTAATACATTCAGGGAAAGGCACATCTGGTTTCTAAGTAATTTGCTGAGGAAGAAGAAAGAACCTAAGCAACAAGTTTATAATGTAGTTTAGGGGCTTAATGATGCAGATAAGCATCTAGTGGGAGATTTATGCCTGTGTTCTTTTGAAAAACTCAAAAGGTGTCCAATTTACAACTTTAGGTTGCTAAATACGTGTAAGCTTTGGTCTTAATTTCAAAATAGGTACACATTTGCAACAAGTGGCTTGACCTGGCTGAGTGTATAGCTGCACCATTTTTTTTGAGTCTATGCAGGTGTGGGCTGCAATGTGACACACATTCTGGAGCAGATAGGTTCATATCCATACAGTCATAAAAAGACCACAGTAAATGATTAAAAATGTCTTGCCAGAATATTATAAATTAATCCCTCCAAAACATCACTGGAGATGTGAATTGAGAAGGGAATCTGTAACCCTTTATGCTTTGCAATATTGCATAAAGAGGTCTTGAAATTATGGCAGGGCTATACATTTGGGGAAAAAAAAAGGGAAAAGGTTTTGTATGCTGTTCACTTTAAAAAAGGCGAAAAAAATAAAGATCGTCACTAGAAGAATAAATTATTTCCTTCAGTAGGTGGAGCCTGATCATGCCTTGGAAAGAAAGCAATTTTTCTTACAGCAAATTAATTCCAGTCTTTATTTTAGACGTTAGTGTTAAAAAGTTGTTCACAAACAGAATGACCTCAAGAACATAATTTCTTCAGAAAATCCTACATAATACTTAATGAGAGTTGTCTGCACACGGAAGCAGTTGTTTCGTGGTGCAGATTCTGATTATTTCAGCATTGCTTCAGCTAATCTTTGGCATGCAGTTAAGATAACCTGGGCCATGCCATTTAAAATCAAAATGAGTAACTATTCAGACTTTTGTATCTCTGATGACTGAACCATCATAAAGGAGCAAACCAACACAAAAAGATCCAACCATTTCCTTTCCTTAATAGGTACCCTCTAATAGCAGTTTCTTTCAGAAAGGCACCTATGTAAGCCAGAATTCATGTAAGGGCTTCAAGGTAGATCACATATACTTTTCTAGCCTCATGGGCTTTTAGGGTTGTTTTTGCTTTTGCTTCTGTTTTTTCATTTTTTATGGTTAATTCTGTAATTAAAGAAACCTTTCTCCTGCAGCAGAAACAGAGGTTTTCCACAGCCAACTTCTCTGGAGAGTTTGTCCTTCCCCTGATCAAGTCTACCAACACCGTCTAGTCTGAATGAGCCATGTCTTCCCCCGCTCAGTGCCAATATCATCCAGTGTGATCAATAAGGGGTCAGACTGTGGGCTTGAGGCACATTCACAGCGCACCAACATCTGGAAGTCATTCCTGGCTGGAGTGGACTGTGAACACACTAGGCAGACAGGATCCTATAACGTCTGTCCTGTCTCAGCCTTAGCCGCCTCTGATGGCCAGATAATGAGAGCACTACTGTGAGTGAAAGTGTTTATGTGTTTATGCGACCGCAGTATGTGTTTTTTTTGCTGTTGATTTCTTGTACACTCTGCAGTCAGTGAGCAGCGACATTGTGGGGACAGGGCAGATATTGAGCAGTGTGACAGGGTGGTGTGGTAACCATCAGCTCCATGACTGTGATGAGCTCCTTTTTTCCTGTCTGTTGCAGCAACGTGTTGCCTCTTATCATTAGGGAAACAACTTTGACCTAGGGTATATTTACAAGAAGAAGTGTTAGCTAGCACTATACAGCCAAATGGAGTAATTTTCTGAATGCTTTTCTTTTCCGATTACTTTTTGACTAAGAGCAGTATCTCTGGAGTTAACTCAACAAACAATGTGATGACATTGTACCAATTTAAAAGTCACAGAAACCCTTGCTAAGGTTCACAAATATATGGGTATTTCCCTGTCTGTGCTGTCCCACTGGACCAGAGCAGTGAACACAGGAAGTACATTTGCCATGCAGCTCAAATCCCACTGCATACATGGTGGAGATGCCTGAGGAGCCAGTGCAATCCTCAAAAACAAAACCAGCAAAACACTTCTCTTGCAGTTCCTCCAAGAGAGAGGGGACTTGGGGTATGCCTTATGGGTGTCATCACTGAATTGTGGCAGTCTTGAGACCAGCACTGAAAAATTATTGTCCAGCAGGTTTTGAAGGCTGCAGGTTGTTGGCATGCTGAGAAATCATTGTATGTTATGATCAGGGCAGCCACTGAGTACATTATCAATTTCAGCACCCTTTTCCTCGCAACTATCCTTTAGGAACCCCTGCCACTACTCCTTCTGTTCCATGCAATGACACCATGGTTGTGCCTCTAATGTGTTAAATGCAGCCCTGGAGCCAGGATCAGGATCTCTCACCTCACTGGCCCTCTGCACCAGCTTAGGGGATATCTCTGGGGTCACACTGGTGTATCCCAGGAGGAACTATGGGAAGAGGAATCAAGTACCTCGTGCTATCTTATTCCGGACACTTTGCACAGACGGATTAGGTGCCTTGTACCAGGTACCAGGAGCATCCCTGGAGTCATGAGTTCCAGCTCTGCACCAGAGTTTGCACAATAGCATCTGTGCACTGCAAGATCACGAAATTCAGCTGCAGCATAGAGCACCATAGAAATGTGGCCCCAAAGGCAGAGTGCTGGGGAAAGGAATGAGAGGGACTAGCTAGAGTCATTACAAGGGGCTGAGCTTAGAAACTGGACTGGTTTATTTTCGTACACTTGTTAAAAGTTCAGTTGTTAAAAAACCCTATATCTTAATTTCCCTGAAAATTAATGTACGCATATTCTGTTAGCTTTTTAACTGGTGCCTCAGAGCTTTTTGTTTTTTTAAATTTTTGTAGATTTTAGAAGTAGCTGTGTAGTGAATGTAGATTTTAATGTAGCTGTATTATATCCTTTTCCCTGTTACCTAATGTTTACACATACCCAACCCTACTACCCCATTCCATATCAATCCCTCTAAAATTCCATTAATGTGTTTAGTCTCCTCTTCAAGGTAAAATCATAGAAAAACATCCCAAGGCCTGGACCAGAAGATACCACACAGA
>VZRE01003708.1:505281-520218 GCA_013396775.1 Cephalopterus ornatus | reverse complement strand
CTGTGCAGGGCCAGGAGCTGGACCTGATGATCTTTGTGGGTCCCCTCTAAGTCAGCATATTCTGTGATTCTGTGAGATTTATTTCCTTACAAAGTCTGTGTATCATGAGAGGCATCAGGATCGACTGAATGGAGATTCAGAGATGAGATCAGGTGGCTGCAAATGGAGGCCAGGATTATAACTCGTGTTATTCCTTTCCTACTTACAAAGTTACATTTGGCAATCGTGTGTGAGGCTGAATGACAATGTCAGGCATCACAGCTAAAGAAACTTCCGAGCAAAGAGTGAAAGGGAAAAATGGAGTGGCTCAGGAGGACTGGGCAAACCAGCTAAAGAGGAAAAGTATGTACTTCAAAAGTTTTCTATCATAGATAATATTCAGTCCACAAATAGCTTTGCTGTTTATGTATGGGGGGGGGGGGGGGCATGATTTGTAAGGCATCATTTCAGTGTCTTTTTACAATACTGAAATACTCCTTTTCTTCACAAGATAATTAAATACAATAGCTAATTTGTACCAAGGGAAATACTCCCCCTCCCCCAAATACTTGAACATTTATGCTTTAGTAATACAAATAAAATCTGGTCTAATATACTGTCATTTGATTTAGAGGAGAATATATCCCAGTCATCATTAAGAGACAACTGTCTATAATGCTTACAAAAACTCCAACTGTTTTATTTCATGCTAAAGTAGATTATTAGCAGTATGATTAGTCTAATGTTGTTATTGTTATTAATGAAAAATAATTAAATAATAAGCTTTTAAAAAAGTTGACACTTCATATTTCAAAGTGCACTTTTCAAAATGGCAAATTCCGTAAAGCAATTTTCTTCAGCGGCGTTTTCTGAGCTCTGCAAAGCAAAACTAAAGGAAAACTGATTCCATAAAGTGATTTTCATTCCTAATTTAAACAAATTTCACAAGTTAATCAAAAAGTAGAAATGCAAATTTCAATCAGTTCCACTAATGAATCTCTGCAGAGCTCTCTATTTTATAGCTAAAATACATCATAGAACCATAGAATCATGGAATCATAGAATGGTTTGGGTTGGAAAGGATCTTAATGATCATCTTGTTCTAACCCCCTGCCATGGGCAGGGCCACCTTCCACTGGACCAGGTTGCTCAGAGCCCCATCCAACCTGGCCTTGAACACTCCCAGGGACGGGATATACACCACTTCCCTGGCAAAAGAAGCTGTCAGAAATGGGATCCCTTCTGGCTTTTTTCTCACAGAAGAGCTGCAATAAATTTATCATTTGTAAAATGTCCTGAGATCTGCACTGGAACTTACTATGATAAGATATAAAATACAAACCAACCTCTTGGAATTTAACAACAGCCACAGAGTTAATATAAATTGCTTTAAATATCTGAAAATTTTATCACCTCTTGCCTTTCTGATGAGGAAATTGGAACAGCAGGGATTGGTAGGAGAATGCCAGAGCCTGATACAGAAAGCAGGCATCATGACTTCCAGGTCTTTGGGTTTCTTGGTCTAGTGGTTAGACTACAGGTAGTAAAGCTAAATGGACCATGAGGAAGCTTTTATTTAAACACAATAGCTCAAGAAATGAATAGGAAACATATTCCAATTTAGAGAAGGTGCTTTAGGGTTAAATTGATTCAGGAGTGATGCACATGAAATCTTTGCTCTTTAAAAAGATTTGTGTTCATGGTGTTGAGCTTTTAAAACTCATGTCATAGTACTAATAACCCCTACTGGGATCCAAGGCTTTACTGGTAAAAATAAACTGTGTTCAACACAGTGCTATGAAACTATTTGTTAGATCAACAAGGGGAAAAAAAGAACTAAATCAAGCAGACATTAATCTGGCATTTAAAGCAGGTCAGACAAAGCAATTAATTTCATTTTTATATTTTATTCATGCTACTTCCTTTCCCTCTCCTCATCTCTGTTTAGAATATACAAACGATTGAGTCACACAAGCTCTGCTTCCAGGCAATCAAACCCTGCAACAAGCAGAACAATTAAAAAAAAAATCCATTAAAATATTAACCTAGAGAAGAAAAGTGCCCTACTGACAGAATCCACAAGAATGGCCCTCCAAGAGCAGGAGATGCCCCAGCCCAAGATCTTAAATCTGACTCTGAGATTGTGATGCAATTTGTGGTAGTTGGAGGCTGCCAAAACATACGGCTAAACATCACCTCTGATAGTGGTGTGTTTCATTTGCTCTGCTGACCATTCCCTTGAACTCACAGCAAGAACTGAAACAGCATCTTCATCTGGTATTTCCTTTTGGGGCCTGTTATCAAGACATTTGGGCATCTTGTGCCCAATGATGTTTTTTCAAGCCTCTTTTTTTTTCTTTCTTTTTTTTTTTTTTTTAAATTGATGTAAATTTTTTTTCCTTAATCCATTTGATAATGAGTTTGGAGCAGTTTTTATGAGCTCTCTGCTTTTTCAAACTTCCAAAGCTACCACAAGGCATAACTTTTAAGTCTCAGTTCTAAAAATCATGCCCAAGGTTTAGCTTTTGTTAATATTTCCACTGAAATCATAAGGCAATTTTTACCTAGCTTTCCTTAGAGCCCTGCTGGGATGTGCATGTCCACATATGTGTACTGTCTCTCCTGTGGAAATTGCTCTGAATTTCATGAAGAATGGTGTAAGCAAGATATTTCACCCTTTCTGCAAAATGCTGAAAATCTGCTTGTTTGGCTGTATGGCACAGATTTTATTTTTACAAAACAGAGGCGGTCTTGCTTATTTATAGCAAGATCTGTTTTCAAAAGGAATGCAGACCTTGATCCAACAGATCTTTAAATCCACATGAACTTGTACCTAAGGGTACAGTTTCAGCTAATACACCGGTAAAGGTTCACAGTTTTTGTTTGACAGGAAGAGTGCACGTGAGAAAAATGTCGCAAGCCTTCATGTATATTTTTACATCATTCCCAAAGTGCTACGGCTTTAGTAAATACAGTTGAGAAAATAAACTTTGAGGGACTATATTCGCACATTGAGAGGATTTTTAGAATTCTCCTCTGCTTTAAATTATCTGCAGCTTGGAAAAAAATGTTTCTTAAAATGTGGAGCAACATATTTGAAAAATGGTAGGCAGCTGAAGAGGAGAAAAAGTTTCTGGAAGTAAACAGTTTCAAAAATTCCTATTCTCTCATGTTCCATTTCAGTATTTTTGTAAAAGCAGATTGATTACTCCTCCTATCACATTTATGAGGCTGACATATTTTCATATATTAGTTTTCCATTGGGAGAAACTGAGGTTTGAATGAAACAAAGAGAGAAGATCATAGTAAATGTACAACAGTCAAAAATAACAACTGGATACTTTGCCTCGTCATTCATCATGTAAAAGGTTCTTCTGTGCTCAGGAATGATCAAAGCTTTGGCTAATGGTCAGACCAGGTACATTAGGAGCAATTCATTATGTGAGCACACTAACCCCAAGGGCTTATTTTCATCCCAGCACAAAGACAGGGTCACTTTGCAGCCCCAAACACTGACAGCACATCACCTGAGAAAGAAATGCTCTATCACCTGCAAGAAATGCTCCTTTGGAACCAGCAGAAAGCTTGAGAAGTACATCTCCCCCAGTGAACTGACATAAACATAGTTAATGCTGCATCATGTGGTTACCTGATGTATAGTTCCAAACCACTCTTGCGTATATGCATTTTTGCCTTCCTGAAGTATGATGAATAATGCTGGTTTACATGCAAAAGGTTTTAGATTTCTTTTTCATATGTCTTGGAACTTTGTAGTGATGGATAAAGACAGCATATATTTTCACTGTAGTTTAAAGTCATGGCAGGAGTGCTCTTTTTATTTCCTTCAGAAGTCCCAGGAGCATTATGTTAGTTTTTCCTTCCTTTCCTCCTTGGACTGCAACATTCCACATATATTCTCTGAACTCTCACATTTTAACTGAAGCCATGGTAATCATAAGTGTTTAGTAGTGGGATCACTTCTTGTATGTGAATTCAATCTTGAAAGTAGTATGAATAAAGAAAGAAAAAATTCATTTTAAGAAATTTAAACAACCTTTCTTTTATATTTCTTACATGGTCAACATGATACTAACTGTCTGCTCTTCCATATGAATATTTCAACTGTAAGATGCTAGAATAAAATTTTAGTAAAGTAGATGAAGATAGAAGTTTTTATATAAAATCTAGAGCTATTTTTATTGATTGATTTTTGCTTGTTTGCTTCATTCCTTTCTGTTTTCCTCAGAAGCTCAATTTGGTTTTTTTCCCAGTTCCCTTTAAGAAAATCTTATTAACATTCATAAAAGAAACAATAACAAAATGCCACAGAAGCCATATGAACTTCTGCTGAAGAAAATGCCATGCTAGGAATACAGTGAATAAAGATGGTTTGATGTTTCAAAGCCAGATGACTGGTATGGATGAGGGTTGTGAAGAGTCCAGGAAAAGAGAGGCTGCTGTTGCCAAGTAAAACTCTGCCTCAGAGGGGAAAGCTGTCATCCCAACTCCGTCAGACTTCCCTTCCCTATCCCTAATGATGATGAGCATTCAAACAATGCTTTTTTGATACTTTGAAGGTCCAATAAATGTAGGACATTTGCATGTGTCCTGAAGACTCATAACTCCCTGCTCTTCACCCCACTGTTACAAGAGAGGTTTAAACGATCCCTCGTCATCGGCGTGTGAGGCCGCTCAGTTCCACATTTTCCTTTTCCTCGTGACTTCAGTGTCAGTGCCTTCAGACCCAAACCACTTTCAGCAACTAAACAGGAAAGCCAAGTCATGCAATGCATTTTCCATCTGAAGGGTAGGCAATTGTTTTCTCAAACGTCTTTCAAAGCTGGATGATGAATAACCCTCCTTTTTGCATCAGAGCTCACACCTTCAGGAAGGGGAGTGCTTGGCCTTCCGCATTGCAGATTTCCACGGGGGTAATTCCTAAGCAATATATCACAAAGCTTGACCTAGCTGTTGTCTGAACAAGAAGGATTGGATAGAGATGGAATGCTCTGCTGATGCCAGATAACCCAGAAGTCCACCAACCATCCCTGCTGGGGTCTAACAGCTTCTTTGTGTCTCTTCAGCCTCTCTCTCCACCCAAACTAAATCTGTACTGGTATTTGGGATAGGAAAAGGGTGAATGGCTTCAAACTGAAAGAGAGTAGGTTTAGATTGGATATTAGGAAGAAATTTTTATTGTGAGGGTGGTGAGGTGCTTCCTTCCCCTTAAGGGTGGGACATCACACATGGGTTGCCCGGAAAAGTTGTAGATGGCCCATCCCTGGAAGTGTCCAAGGCCAGGTTGGATGGGGCTCTGAGCAACCTGGGATAGTGGGAGGTGTCCCTGCCCACAGTAGGTGGGTTGGAACTGGATAATCTTTAAGGTCCTTTACAACCCAAACCATTCTATGATATCATTCTATGATACGATAAAATGGTCCAGCATCACAGCACAGTGAACCTGCCCTTGCAGGAGCAGGGGTGTTTAGCCTCCAAAGCCTTCTCTTCTCCAGGATGAACAATCCCAATTCAGCCTTTCTTCAAAGGAGAGGTGCTCCATTCCTCTAATCACCTTGGTGGCCTCTTTGGGCTTTCTCCAGCAGGTCAATGTTTTTCTTGTGAGGACCCCAGAGTTGGCTGCAGCACTGCAGGTGGGGTTTACCTCTGTTTTCAGAACAGCCAAAAGGGAGAGGCTTTTCCTCAGTCAGACTTCTTCTACAGAAAGGTCTTTCCCACAAAAGAGGGTAAGCTTGTCTCCTCTTTCTCCGTAGCAGCAAAGCAGGGCTGTCCAACAGGATCTGGATGTTTAGGCATGGGGAGATGTTCGCAAGCACCCAGCTTGGGTCTAAAACACACCGCGGAGACCTGTATGTCTGACATGGTTTCATACAGGGGAGCACTGTGAAGAGTAGCTTTAAATATGCTTTCTAGAACAGGTCCCGAAGTGTTGTACCCTTATCCAGGTGGGAAAGGTCAGTGTGGGGCACAGACCATGCTCTCACCTAGAGCAAAGAGTGCATGGAGATGGAAATCAAGTTGATGCAAGAGAAAATTAAACTTACTACCATCCCCACTAGAGGACAGGCAGTTACCCTGGTAAAGAGGAAGGATACCCCCAAACCCCCCATTCCCTGGGGAAGAGCAAGGTCTGAGCTCAGAGTGGGGGAAGGTAGATGACAGCAGAAAACAGACCCAAGTGCCACTGTGATTAAGACTCCTTCACGTGTCCATCTACGGCCACAGTCTATTGGAGCCACCTGGGAGCCCCTGGTCTCTTCTCATAGAGGCCACCCCTGCAGCCCCCCCATTACCAAACCTTGCCACCTACACGCCAGGAAGTGTCATAGAGCTTTAATGATATAAACTCTGTGCATTCACAGCGTTAAACCCCAGGCTTGCAATCCACTGCAGCATTTTACCATTGCAGAGAATCTGGTCTTTCAGGGGACTGTGAGCTTTGTGGAGCAAACACTCTTCTCTTGCTTTGTCCAGTTCTTCACCCACTAAAACGTTGACCCATCACTGAGGTCTCCACCTGTTACTGCAGCAAAATTCAGTAATACAATTGTTTTACCAAAGTATATCAGTACATCTTAAGCCTTTGCCTTTCCTACTTTACACACAAACAGCATTTCCTGTGGGTTTTGGTGATTTTTTTTTTTTCCCCAAGCATCCTCTTGGACATGATGGAATAATTCAGCTCAAGTACTGTCCCTCCTCTCAAAATTCGTATATACATTCATCTTGGCTATGAAATCTGATCTTTTTCCCAGACAATTCAGAAGTGGAAAAAGTAATCCTTCAAAAAGTCTGGATTGCTGAAATTACCAGAATGCATTATGTAAGGACTTCAAAACTAAAAAGAGCTGCAAACAACCACAAATCTTCTTAAAGCTTAATTTCAAATACAATTTTTTCTTGTATGTTTTATAACCACATGAGTAGTGAAATCAGTACAAGCTTATGGCTTTGTTGGCTTCATTGCTTTATCATCTTCTTATTTGTAATTTCTGAAAGTCAATTTCCCTTCTCTGTCTTTCTGTACAATAAACAAGCCAATTTACCATCCTCTCAAGCTTTCTTTCTTTTTCACAGGTACAAATAACTTTTTATGTGAGGAGGATGAGGTGGGCACCCTCAGTAACTGATTGTGAAACCACACATGCAGTTTGGAGTTGTTTTCTGTCTTATTTTGCTTCAAATTTTTACATTTCTAAGTGCTAAAACTCAATCCAGAGTTACACACTCAGAAAGCCCCTGAGGGCCTGTGCTGCTTGTACAGGTAAGAGCCTGACAAGCACCACAATTATCAGTAAAGGTGTTTTCTGTGCTCTCTATGTTCTGCAAGAGTCATGCATCCTGGTTTGGAACGGAGCTATCACTGAATGCTGTCAATGAGGGTTTCTAAAGTCAAAATAACAATCTGTTGATATGATACACAACATTACTATCAGACTAAAAATAAAAAAAAAATAGATCCTGGGTAACACATGAGAAATAAATATTGATAACTATAGCTATTATCCCATTGTACCCAGAAGGTTGTGGCTGTGATGCAATGTGTCTGTGTTTAAATGTTTTTACTTATATATTCTTTCTCTCACGGTGTTGCTGTTATGTGGTAGTTAAAAGGCCAAAACAAAACCACCTGGTCATCTTTCAGCATCTTAGTCCAAGTGGCCAGATTACCACAGGTACTTGAGCTTTCTGACCTTTGTCTCAGTTGCACTGTTGATTGAATATGGTGTCTTCCTCTTATTCTAGTCCTCATTTTATTTTTGCCAGCTCACAAACAGAGCTCTTTGAAAGAGAATAGCTAAAATAACTAAAGGCCTAATGAATTCTGAAAACCTGAAAACCGAAAAACCTTTGATCTCAATTTTTTTTCTGACAATTCATTTCTGGAGTCCTGCATAATTAGTAATTTAAGGTTCATTTTTGTTATACTGTGGCTATCTTAGTTCAGTTGTGTTTACTGTGATCTACATAAGGACTGCATAGGTTACTGCAGTGAAAACAATGCATGAAGGAAGCTTTTCAGGGCAATTTAAGCTGCTTGAAAATTTGATTCCTTAGGCTGAATCATTTGCTATTAAAGGGTTGCATTTTGTCAAGTTCTTCAGGCAGCTCAAGGATTTGGCTGTTGGGAAGTGAAGCGTCTATAGAATACACACACCTTTTCACTCATTTAGATTACGCTTTTTTTTGTCAATAACAATAGGATGGTCATTTGCTCAAACATATTCCTGTCTCTGTTTCTTCTTACTGAAGAATTAGGTTGGGCAAATACTAGGAATTTACATCTCCAGGGGCAAAGGAATCCTATAAATCTTTTTGAGAAGGCTACCCCAAAAGTCCTGCCTTTCCTAAAATGCTACCACTCCCATGCAGGCAGTTCTTCAGCCTGCTGGCCAGGCAGCTGACAATCCATTGGGAAACTGTTGGTCTGTGCTATAACAGGACCATTCTTATTCTTGCTCAGTTGACTTCTGACTTTACAGTATTTTATCCTGAGGTTAGTTTCCATGTTGTTATTTTGGCTCTTGGGTCACTGCCACTGTCTCAGTTTCGAAGAATCATAGAATCAGATGGGTTGGAAAGGACCTCTAGGATCATCAAATCCAACCCTTGATCCACTACCACCACAGTTACTAGACCATGGCACTAAGTGCCACATCCAGTCTCTTCTTAAATATCTCCAGGGGAGGAGAATCCACCACCTCCCTGGGCAGCCCATTCCAATGCTTGATTATCCTCTCTGTAAAGAATTTCTTCCTAATATCTAACCTAAACCTCCCCTGGCAGAGCTTAAGACCATGCCCTCTTGTCTTACTGATAGCTGCCTGGGAGAAGAGACCGACCCCCAGCTGGCTACAACCTCCTTTCAGGTAGCTGTAGAGAGCCATGAGGTCTCCCCTGAGCCTCCTCTTCTCCAGGCTAAACAACCCCAGCTCCCTCAGCCTCTCCTCATAGGACTTGTGTTCGAGTCCCTCCATCAGCCTGGTTGCTCTTCTCTGGACCTGCTCCAGCACCACTTCAGTCTTTTCTTTATCTTGCACGGAATGCAACAAAAGCTCAACAAAAATTTCTTTTTTCAAAGCTTGCCAAGATCACGGAGCCTGTGCTTCTTCAAGGGGGCCAATGCTCAGGATAGGTGAGCCCGTGTGGTGTAGATCATGCAACAGTTAGTTCTTCTGGAACTTCATAGGTGTTTTGAGCCCAGTAATTAACAATATTTACTAGCTATTTAACCTTGCTTCCCATGGTTTACTAAGAGTGTGTCACACTGTCAATCTCCTGCTGAAATGCTGAAACTCCTTATTCATGCAAAGACCGTTTATAGCAAGGATTGTATCAGGAAGAAATGCAGGTTAGGAATAGAAAATATTTCAAAGAAGAGCCTGTGATATCGAACAGCACAAAGACAAAACATCTGTACTTGTAAGAAATTAATGCTAACAAATGAGACCTAGAAATGAGAACCAGAATATTGTACCTGGTATTATAATGATAAAATATTATGTAGTAATTTTATGAATCAATTAGGTTTGTGCTTTCTTTAGAGTGGTTGCCAAGGTATCTGCACTTTCTCTAGTATTCTAAAGGCATATGTAGAATATCATAACCTAGACATTAGTAGGGAATAATGGATAGCATGATCTCATATATATAAAAAATTGAGTGTCTTCAGAACCTGAATCTCTGACTTTCTGCAATACACCACTAGGTGTTCTCTCACAATAACTTTATTCCTGTAATATATATATAATTATATTCAGGGAGGGGAAAATCCAATAAAATTAAAAAGCCTTGTAAATGCATACCGCAGCACTGGAGTTTGGCCTGACTTCTTTAAGGTTTTGGAAGCTCAGTTCATCTCGGAAACACAGGAAATATTGGGATGTTGTCAGCTCACATTTCTGTACAATATCAACCTGATTTCCAGACCACAATGTTTTGGATACAGATCAAAACAATTTGGGGAAATAATAAAAAATATGTCTTAGCAGAAAACTGCTCACATATGTCTGTCACCTGTAGATTTACAGGTTCAGAGATCAGCCAGTCAGGAAATAACCAAATACCCCCTTTGGATTCATATTAAAAAGTTGAAAGACTACAGCTCAAACATGGTTTATGGTTTAAAAAGCAAGATTAAGGCTCATGTGACAAGGAGCCTATTTCTGTCTGGCATCAATCACTTAATTCAAAGTGGCTTGGCATTTTGAGATGTGAGGCACTTCAGACATGCAAAGAGCATTATATTTTTCAGCCTAATTTGACCTGAAAACATGAGGTGTTTAATTCATTATTTGCAGCACTGTGACATTTCACTGCTGTTTTTTCAGTATTCAGTGCTCACATTCAATTGGCGAAAAGCAGCACCTGATTTCAAATCACAGAATTACTGAATCATTTTGGTTGGAAAGTACCTTTAAGATCATCAAGTCCAACCCTTAACCCAGCACTAAACCACATCTCCAAGTACCACAACTACATGTTTTTTATCACTTCCAGGGATGGGGACTCCACTACGTTCTTGGGCAATGGCAAACGCCCTCCAATGCCTGGCCACCCTTTCAGAGAAGAAAAGTCCAACCTGAACCTCCCCTGGTGCAGCTTGAGGTCATTTCTTCTTGTCCTGTCTCTTGTTACCTGGGAGCAGAGCCCGACCCTCACCTGGCTACAGCCTCCGGTCAGGGACTTGTAGAGAGCAAGAAGGTCTCCCCTGAGCCTCCTTTTCTCCAGGCTGAGCCCTCCTAGCCCCCTCAAATGCTCTTTGTCAGACCCCTCCTCAGCTCTTTTGCCCTTCTCTGGACTTGCTCAAGCCCCTTAATGTCTTTCTTGAACTGAAGGGCCCAGAACTGGACACAGGCCTAATTTTAATTTTCTTCTCAGAGTCCCTAATTTTCACCTGTACCTTGGCTGAAGGCTAACAAATTATTGGAAGAAAGTGGAACTGCAAAATGTGGATTCCTTGTATTACGAAAATAATTGCAACATTACTTAACTAGCACCCTCCCTCACATAAGGAAAAAAAAAAAAAGACAGACAAATATCAGTAGCAAAATTATTTTTTAAAACATGACTGCAATATCTGGCAATTAATATTCTATTTGGAGTTTGACTGCTTTATGACTTTTCAAATGTCTGTTACTCCATTAACCAAAATTTTAGTCTGACCTAAATAAACGGTATTAACAGCACCCTGAGAACTGATGGGATGTGCACACTGGCTATGTACGAACTGTGGGGCTCATAAAATCGCAGCAGATAAACGCTTTCCAAATCCAGAGTAACAACCATATTGGTGAAAAGGTTAGAGGGATAGCTGACTTGCTAAATCAGGTATATAAAGAAGTGTCATAGAGATAACAGGTGTTCATTTAAGATTTTGTTGCTAAAGAAGCCTTAATTAAAAGAAATTTCAATTCAATCTCTCAGATCATTGAAGCTGGGCAGCCATAGGTAGGAGTAAGTGGCTGGTAAAAATTATTTTAAAAGAGACATGATTTTCTGGCATCATCACATGGGGCTTAGAATAAACTTAATAGTTACTGCATTTATTATTTTTTCTTTATTCCCATAGGACTCCACCCACAGTTAGGTTGTTCATGACGGCTAGAATATCTCTGTGCTGCTCTGCACTCTGCTTTATTCATCTTGGAGCAGGGGATCCTGCTAGCTGTGGTTCAGAACCTTCATCTGAACAAGCAGTATATTATCAAAACGCAAGTGAAAGCTAAGTGTGGAATTTTATATTACCTAAAATCAGCTCCTCTCACAAGTTTCCTTTCTGTATTGCAGCAGTAACAGAGCAACATCAGCCTCGAAGCAACACAAATATCATAGGTCAAGCTGCTACTTTCGAAAGCTACAGGTGGAAATTTCTGGGGGAAAACCCAAAGTTAATTACTTTTGCATGCTTTCTGTTATATTTTGTTTCCCCTCTGGATGCTTAATGGAAAAATGATTGCTTTGCTCGGAGTACCTCACAAATATTGAATCGCTCGCATTGGCAAGAATTCAGAGCAACACTGACATCTGGGAAGGAGCCAAAGAAAGCTTATCTTTTAATTAAATGAAATAAAAACAACAAAAAAACTGATGCTCAAGAATGAGTTTTGAGAACCTATAGCAGGTTTCTCAGTGTATCAAAGTACTTGCAGTCCTCTTCAGAGGAAACTGCACGTTTTGACTCTCTACTCTTCTCATGCAGTTCATCCTTGGCCATCTTACTCCAAAAAAAGCATGTAACACTTGTTTCCTATACGCTCCCATGTGACTTTGGATAGATTAATATTGCTTCTCAAGCTGAAGCCTCTAGATTTGTGCCAGCCCTTGACACATGTGAGAACTGCACTGCTACCATCAGTTCCTGGGCTCAAAGGGCAGCCTTCTCAGGTTGGCACTTCTTATTTCTTCATCTCCTTAATCAAATTATTCCCTCAACATTTTTTTCTAGAGATTTCTGGGAAGCTGTCATGAACTGTCTCGGGTATGCTACTAGTGTCCTAATTGGTTCTTAGTTGGGAACTGTTCTTCAAGCCCGACTGCTTTTTTGAAACTTCACAAAGGAATTCCTGTAAGTTTGCAGATTTGAATATACTTTGTGTCCCATACAATGTCTCATGAAAGAGCTTCTGCAAGAACTGATGCTTATCAAGCTCTTTATTTAGTGTCCTGAAAGATAACGCTAGCAATAGTTCTCTCTCATTCTGTGCTTCCCAAAAACTTTCCCTCAGGTTGTTTCTCAAACTGCAAGATCATGGTCTTTGAACAAAGCCACCCCTCACTGACTAGTCTATTAATTCACTTCTTTGTCTACTTGTTCCTTATTTTGGTGTCAAGATTCAGCTGGCATTTCAGGTATGACTTTTTCAGCTTAGACAGAGGCCTGGCCAGTCAAGGCCTTATATTAAAGAATATGCCTTAGAAAAAAACCAGCCAAAATGCTGTTTACTCTGAATTAGCCCAGCAAGCATCAGTCACTCTCTGCAAGCAGTTGGAACCTCCTTGCATAGAACCACTTCCTGTGGTTTCTTTCCCTGCAAATGACTCTGAAACTCTTTTGCTAAAATCATAGAATCATTTAGGTTGCAAAAGACCTTAAGATCATCAAGTCCAACCATAAAATAAGTTTTAGTTTGTTTTTCCCTGTAAAAGCAAAAATGAAACTGAAACCAGAGCTCCCACTCTCCTGTTGAGGGCTCCAATCCACTGCGACAGCACCTGGTTATTCGGGAAGGCAGCAGCTTTTCTTCCATCTATACGAATTATGACATCGAGGTGCTACATTCCACCCCTTCATGTAGGATGAATTCCTCTGTATAACCCTCCAACTACGTGGGTGTAACATAGAGAGCAGTCAACATAAATCTTGTGTCCTGGGCAATTTGGAACTCTTATGGTCCACCTTGGTCTTAGCGCCCTATGCCCTGTGTCACATCAAGGGTAGTGGCACATGTACTGAAAGGACACTAGGCAGAATGAGCTTTAGAGACTCCGTCTAGTCTTAGCCTTTAACTACTCAGTGCCCAGCTGTGCAAACAGGGGCAGGGAGGTCTTGTGTGGAAATGGCAGGCACATATAGCCTATAAGAAAGGAGCTAGAGGTGGGAGAACTGCAGTTGTGGGTGTAGTACCTAATCCCCTGGTGTGGGGTGTTCTGACAGCTACAATACCAATTCAGTCATCAGTGGGCATCTTACCCAACCTCTCTGGGGCTGGCTTTTTTCCAGCACTAATAAAATGAAGACAATACTGCAGTAATGAAATAAACACAACCTTGTAAAACTAATTAATGCTTGTGCATAAGGTACATACCGTAATAAGCGGATATAAAAGCGTCACATCTTGCTGATTCTCATGTTGGGTTGAAAAGATCTTTCTAAAGGGCCAATCTTCTATCACTGGAGTGGGAAAATTAGTATTTGTGGAAAAGGTAGGTATGCTGCATATCTCGGGCTCTTCCTAATGCTCCTAAAACAAATTGCGTAATTAACTTAATATGCCGATCCTATAACTCCGTTTCTGTGTACAACATTCTCCCTGAACATTTTAATCGCAGCGGTAAATTCTGCTTTAAGCTGAGGAGACGAGGAGGTGCAACAACCTTGGAGGGCAGCCGAGGGACCACTCGCCCTGCCCCTCCCTCATGGATTTGGGAGCTTTCGGTCCCCCCGCTCCCCGCCTCCCCTGGCCTTCTCCCGGGTGCGTGCGGGGGCTCCAGCCCAGCCCGGCCGCGCTTCCCGCATTCCCGGCCGGCGGCTCACGCCGGCGCAGGCGGAGCGGGGGAGGACGAGGGCAGGGAAGGGGCTCGGGGAGGCGCCAAGGAACCGCCGCCGCTCGCTCCGGCCCCGGCGCCCCGGGCAGCCCGGAGGCGGCACAGGAGCCCCAGCAGCCCGGTAAGGAGGGGAGTCACTGCGGAGAGGGAGGAAGGGGGAAAGGGAGAGCGAGGGAGCCTTCTCTCGCCTGCTGGTTCCTGCGGGGGCTGCCGCGGCGCGCCCGCACACCCTGCGGCACCGCTACCGCGGGGAGCGGCCGGGGCGGCCGAGCGGGGCTGCGCCCGGGGCTGACGGGCGGTACCGGCGGGGGGGGGGGGGGGGGGGGGGGGGGAGACGCNGGCCGGGGAGGTGGGGGACGGAAACACGCGGGGCCGAATCCTGCCGGGGATGGCCCCGCTCCCCCGCCCCGGAGGTGCTCGTTGTGCCCGGCGGCTCCCGCCGCAGAGCCCACGGCTCTGAGCCGGCCGGAGTCGGTCCCCAACCCCTGCCGGGCGGGAGCGCATCCTCCCCCGGCTCCGGGCTCATCCTCCCCCGGTTGCGGGCTCATCCTTCCCCGGGTCCCGGCTCGCCCTCCCCCGGGTGCGGGCTCGGAGCACCGGGGCAGGCGCTGCGGCTCCCCGCCGCCCTCCCCCGGCCGGATACACAGTGTCAGACCCGCAGAGCGAGGAGAG
>VZRE01003708.1:453447-505232 GCA_013396775.1 Cephalopterus ornatus | reverse complement strand
TTTTTTTTTTTTTCGTTCTCTTTTCCTCCTCCTCCTCCTCTTCTTTGCCGAGAGTTGCTTGCGTGCTGGGGCGGGGGAGTGGTGGTGGTGGTGGGAAGGCGAGGGGCAGTGGTTTGGAGACGGGAATCGGTTCGGAAAAGCGGTAACTGGCGGTGACAACCACCCGCTGGGGCACACTGGAGGGAAGCGAAAAAATAAAATAAAATAAAATAAAAACCACCTCCCAAAAGCCACCTAAAAAGATGGTGTGGGGGAGAGGAAGAGGCGCCGATGTAGAGGGAGTATGGCCGGGGGCGGCTGGGCTGGGCTGGGCAGGTACCGCGGCCGAGGGCACCGGGAATAACCAGGATAGACTCTGGGCGGTGCCCCCGGGGGGCAGCTTCTGTTTTTATTCGGGAGAGATGAAGCCGGGGCGCGACCGTGTGAGTGAGGGCAGGATGTGGTGAGCGCCTCCCGCCCTGCCCACAGCAGGGTTTGCTCCGGGGAGGGGGTAAATCTTCAGTGCGGTGCTGTTTAAAAAAAAAAAATAAATAAAAGGAAGATCTAATTAGAGGGGAGGCTTGCCTTTTTGTTTTCCTGCTATTAGGCCCGTACTTTTTTTGGGTTTTTGTTTGTTTGGGGGTTTGTTTGTTTGTTTGTTTGTTTTAAGAAGTGTAGTATCAGACAGCAATAGTTTTAATGGTATGAGGAGGGCTCCTTGCTCTGAGTCTTGGTGCTGGTTTATGTCTCTTGGTTGGGAAATGACTGGATGGCCCCTGCTGCCCACCACGGAGCTTTATCCCGAATTTTGTTACAGGATCCTTTGAGGATATCCTGGGTTCTCTGGAAACTAGAGACACGTGACCTTGTCTTGTCTTATACAGCCCTTTGCAGTAATGTTGTTACTGGGAACAGTTCGCTTTTAGGTGTTTGCCTGAGAGCCTTTTAAGGGCATAACTAAGTGGAGAAATAACTAGTGACAGGCCATTATCTTGCAGCGGGAAGCACTAAAACTAAATGGGAGTTGCTTCACCCAGAAGTACGTAGTTTGCACTATAAATTCAGTCAAAAGGCTAGTTTTGCATCTTTATTTAGATTGAGATTCTGGTCTCTCTGAAGGACATTATTAAGCTAGAAAAATGTGTTTTAAAATTCATATCAGCTCTAATCCTGTTTCTCTTGAATTTGTATTAGAATAAATGTAAAGTTGAAATATTAGATGATCCTAAGAATGTAACAAAATGCACGGCCTTTTAGAAGCTTTCAATACCAAAGCTGACATTGCTTTGGCAGTTAGTTTAGAGTGTAACTTTCTGCATGTGGTGGTATTCTGGGAACCTTCATCTCCACTTGATAAGATGGCAGTTCAGAGATCTGCTACTGGAGTTTTTGATTTGCACTACTGTATCAAAAGCATCATTGTTTCCCGCTTACCTGTAACGTGAGCAGGAAGTGGAAGTTCTGTTCATTACTGATATACTTGTCTTCTTTTTAAAGAAACTACATAGTTTAAATATTGCATTGATAGTTGCCTTAGCGAAGTTGTAAAATCCCTGTTGCAATGTAGTGCTTTAATCTGCAGATCTGTTGTGTTCTCCTGATAACTTGTTTTTACATAACTACAGTGTTTTAAAACATTTCCTCCGTGCTTTGGGGTGTTTGTCTAAGTTAAAGTAACCGTAAATTTCAATACATAGGTGATGAGAATAGAAAATTGTGGGGTGGTAGAGATGCATTCTCTCAAAGGTATCTGAATTAAACATGAAGCAATAGCAGATTTAGGCCAGCCTTATACTATATTTAGAGGATGTTCGAGGATGCATCTGAGACTATCACAAAGCTGCAAATTCCTCAGTTCTGCCAATTCAGGTTTCAAGTCTAATCCCTATTAAGGCTTGTTTAAATTAGTGGTGGGGAAGTGCAGCTTTAAAATACCTTGAAGACCGTGTAAGAAAAGCCTAAGTAAATAAAGCCCGTAGCGTGTCAGCTGGGGAAAAAGAAAGAATCTAGAGATCAACTGCTAGAAAAGTAATAGGAAGTGGTCTGTTAACAGAGGCACGAAGTTTATGGCTCTGTTATGGGAGGCAGAATTGACTGATAATTTTCCTGTGCCTTCCCCAAAGTCAGTTCAGATCTGACAGACCTGGATCTTGGGAGGGGGTGGATGGGTGGCTGGGAGAGGTTGGGAAGGTGTGGGGGTACTGGCAGGGAGAACGCGGATAATGACAAGGCAGAAGGATTGTGACAGGGACTATTGGTAATATGACCAAGGACACAGAAGCTGTCATGTGGTCTGCATGGTACAGTAGAGGAACACAAATGAGTGGCCAATGTCTTCAGAAACCCTTGGATACTGATGATTTCAAATCCAATGGCAGAGTGTAGGTCCTTGCTCCAAAGGAGCAGACTGCATTGTTAGTGTCACTGGAAAAAAAAAAACTGGGGTTTTTTCTATACCTTTCACATGGGAACCTCCTAATTCTAATCAGTTTGCAAGTTTTTTTTTCCCCCGTAAGAAAATAATTTTGACCTATACAAGGGACAGATAATGTGAACAATGGCATAGGGAAGGGGAAAAAAAGAAATGTTTTGAAATTGACAAGGGAAGAGGGGTCCTCTTTTTTAAATTATTTGTGTGTGTGTGATACCACAATCTTGAGTAGTTCTCAGAAGACAAAGGGCAGTGAAGAGTAACTCAGGGGGGTTGAGGAAACTCTACTGACAAGGGCTTGACTCATCTGGGTGCTATGGCTTATCTTATTATGTTGCTTTGCTTTTCTGCGTTTCTAGGAAAATGTTGGGAATAATAGCTGCAGGGGGTAATGTTAGCATTGTCCTATTGTTGCATTACTACCCTGTTGTTACTATGACAAATTATAGCATTCTTAGTCCCTAACAGTCCTTGGTCCACAAAGGACATTTTAAGAAATGAAAGTTTCAATATTGCAGTGCTGTCCAATGAGATTATCTAAGTTATCAGCTGTACGTCATAGAAAGAGTTAGGCATCACCAGATGTGCCTAGAAATGGGGATAATCTGAAGGATGTTCACTTCCCTGGCTCAAGCAACTATTAGACAAAGGCATTCCTGTTGGTGAGCTCTTCACCTGTGTCCATGCGAAGCAGGGCTGGAAACAACCAGATCTTGCCTGTCTGCAAGGCACAGGGTGAGGCTCAGTGGTGGTTTTAGTTCGCCACAAACGTGGGCCCCTGCCAAAGGGTCATCCTGCCTTCCTGCCTCACCTCTGGCTACGCATTCCCAACCTCCCGCTTGTGCTGGTGCTATCACTCCTGGCCAAATGCAAATCTGCTCTTGTTGTTGCTGTTGGCCTGGTTTTCAGTTGGATGAGTTCCTGGGTCTGACTCAACGTGTGACTAAAACGTGGAGGAGTCAGCGGAGACCTGCGCTGGGGGGAAGAGTGGGGGGATCCTCCTCTCGTTCGCTGGGAGCCTCGGTGGGACCACATTAAACCAGCGATGGACCTGCAGCCTAAGGAGCTCACTTGGTGCTATGCTAACGCTTCTGCACAGCTCCCAGATTTAGTTTGGCTTCTGTCTGGGCAGTTTGGAGGGTGAGGAGTGGTGCCTTGCCTGTGTCCAGTCACCTGTGCAGACATACGCTTCAAGGGGCTGGTAGGCTGAGCCAAAGAGGAAACTTGAAGGACATAAAGAGTATACTGCAGCATTTTTTTTTTCCATGTAATTTTTTTGAATGGTAAGCCTGTAACTCCCATTTTTTTTAACACCATCTGAAGTAGATATTTTGTCTGTGGTGTTTTTTGTAGGTTTTGGGGTGTTTGTTTGTTTTTGTTTGGTTTTTTTGTTTATTTAGGTCTTTTTTTCACAGTGCTTTCAGGCTTACTTCAGAAAATGGAGTTGTCTTTGGGTGATATACAGTATTAAAATTACAGCTAATTAGCTCTTTACACAGTGAAACAGTCACTAGTAGAATCTTATGTGTGGGCTTGTAATTAATATTCTGTTGGTAATTGTTGAAAACTGGAAACCCTTTCTCCCTCAAATCTCTGGCTACACTAATTCTTGTTCACGCATGAGGCATATTGAAGGGTTGGAAAATATACCTGTAATTCATTGCAATTGTGTTCGGTTCTAAGCTTCTATTAGCTGTGTATTGCAAGAGTTGCTTGTCTGTGGGTTTCTCTTTCGTACCTGTGCTTGGGCAGTTTCAAGTGACTGGAAATTGCAAGGGGCTCAGTTCTTCCACCCGTGCTCACAGAAAAAGATACCTCGTTCCCCAAAAATACACTGTTGTGTTTGATTCCGAAGTTTTCTCCTTCCTGAAAGTATTGTGGAGCAGCTGTGGCCATAAGAGATTCATATAATAGGTTTTTTATTTAACTTTTAACCCGTTATACCAGTATCCATCGTATCTGCTCTGAAAAGCAGGAGGTTGTACCCAAGTACGAAACTTAATGACTGGTTAATGAATTCGAGAGTGGCAGGACTGGTCACAAACCTGTATGCTTACAATTTAATTTCTAAAGCTGTCTTTTAGCCTTGCCTTATCCATGCCTAGATCCATGTTTTATTGTGTCCAAAGGTGAAAAGCAATTTTACCAACAGGTGTTCTCTGGAAATAAATGCAAGTTTTTTATTCCAGGTTTTAATAGCCATTTAATAGCCAGTGTTTATCTTTGCAGCAGACTCAGTTTTTACTGATGTTTCTGCAATGCTGTATAAAATTGAGGCCAGCTGGACTGACAGCTCCTTTTTGTTTGGTTGGTTGGTTTTGGTTTTACTTTTCTGAGAACAACTCTAAACTTCATTGTTTAAAGGAAAAGAGGGTTCACTGATTTCATGTAACAAGTGGCAATTTATTTTATTGTAGATGATTCAAGAGGGCCTTTTCTTGTTCAGGGAATGCTGAATATAATTACACTGCAGTGTCACAACACTGTCTAGAATATTCCTTCAGAAACTACTTTAATATAATGTGAGTGAAATTATGAAAATGTAAATTGATTTCAATTTTGTCAACAATGCTATAGATGAACAATAAGGAAATGGTTCTTACAAAGCTATGCAGTTTAAAGAAATGGAAAACAAGAGTAAGTGTTAACATTGACACTGAGTCAATCACACCTGTTTTTGAGGGAAATCTGGAAAGCAGAGATGCTATGTAGAAAAAGTACCAGCCCCTTTCAGGAGTGTAATTCCTACACTACACCCTCGTAAATCCTAAAAGAGAGTCTTAGTTTAATCACAAAATGGGTGGGTTATTAACAGGGCACGGCAGGGTTCCAAAAGGTTCTTTGAAATGGGTGTACTGCAGAGTTAACAATGGTTAAGGTGTTACAGGTGATTTTGGTAGCAGCCAGAGGTGGCACCAGGTCATTAATGATTCATTGGTGCTAAGTGAAATGGCCTGAGTCATCTTTATAGGTGTGCTGAGATAGCTTAGGTGAGAGTTACAGCTGATTGGAGCTAGTGTTCTTTTCTCCTTAGTAGGGGTCCTTGCTCCATAAGCGCAATTAGCAGTAATTTGCAGGAGGTTGTAGCTGTAGCAATCAGCACTGCTTTGGCCAAGCACACAACACTTCTTTGGAAATATATTTTTCCGTGGCTGCTCTTGCTGACACAGGAAATTTTATTTTTTTTTTTGCCTACTTTCTCTGAGACGTAATGTGAATAATTGTGCTTCTCTGAGCTTTGCTCCCCAGTGCAGTATGAGTAATGATATATATGGTTATTCACCATTTGTCAAAGTTTGGCTATGCAGGGTTGGAGCATCTGAGATGATGAAGGAGGCCCTTCATCAGCAAGGCCTTCAGAAACCTGAGCTGGTGCTTTCAGTGAGGTTTGTGTTGGGGGCAGGTGTTTGTGCTGTGGTTCAGCACCGGAGCGTTCAGTGGTGCTCTCTTAGGTCCTGTCTTCTGGTGTGGTCAGAAGCAACTCCCAGAAGCAAAAATCCAAATCCAAACTCCCCAAATCACCCAGTGATCTGTGGTGAATGATTGCCAAACCCAGGAGCTCTGCCCACTGTGGTCCTGGCTGGGACCAGCAAACACAGAGGTGGGTTTGTGGCTCCACCTGGCTGATTATCCTGGATGAATGGCTTACGTTCAGCTGGGCTTCTGCAGAGAGGCAAAAGCTGTTTGGACATGGGATGGAGAACATGAGCAAGTGAGCTTTACCCATCCTTTCCTGCCTTTGTGGCAACCAGCGAGATAGACTGCTGACTTTCTTGAGTGAGGCAAGGAAAGAAGAGGAAGGGAACCACTCCTTCTGCCAGTATCCTGCGGAGCTGGCAGGATGATGGACCCAGGGACTGCCACAAATCTTTTTAAAACCATCTGCTTTTGCCACCTGTCATTGCTTATTCACAAACACACAGTCCTATTGGGCGTTAGTATTAAAAATCTTGCTCTGTAAGCATAAAAATGAATAGGTCCCTACTTGAGTTAGGGGCATATAATGGGGGAATTTCAGAAGTGCTCTGTTGTGAGGGAGAGAAATAAAAGGACTTGGCTGCCCAACATAAAACCCTTTCTGATGTAGTACCTGTGCAGTGCTCATATTTTTGTTATCAGCTGGATGGCATGATTCTGTTTAAACCTTATTTTAAAGACGATTTTGAGGGTGACATTTTGTTACAGAAGGAGCCCTTAGCAAAACTCCTGCATACACTGACATCAGTTTATTCATTGCTTCTAGCTTTTAGTCAAGGGGAATGTCACAGTCCAGGACTACTTCTAGATTTCCTGTGGCTATTGAATTAAATGTCATGGCTGTAAAGGACCCAACTCCTTTGTTGGGCAAAAAGATTTTTGAAGAGACTGAGACTGTTGGTCCTCAGGCCATTAATGAGACACCCAAACTCTCATGTATTCACATTCCTAAATTGAACGTGACAGACAGAATTATACCCTTAGTTAACCCTCAGTCCAGCCTTGCTGCTTTACTTCTGATCCTGCAGACTGCAAAGAAACAATCTGCTTGCTTTTCTGACAGACGATGTGTTTATGCAAACTCAGAGCTCTGTCAGCTGTGTAGTCCAACACTGCATGCAGTGGATTCCACTTTATTCCTGTGGCTGCAGCTGGAACTTCTCAGCCTAGCTCTTTATGCGCCCTGTGGTCCTTTGTCCAATAATGTACATTATTGCTTTGATGTGGTTCTGCTTGTACTTCCCCATGGAGCCCTTCTGCAGGAAGAAATGAAATCCCAGGTCAAGATGTTACAGACATTGAATGACACTGCCTTCTACCAGTGACCTCCTTCAGGCTCTCATTGCTGCTGTCTTCACTACATGCTCAAAGCAAACTAAGCTAATACACTCTTAGTATAGAACAAACTGTCAGTGATCTCTCTGCACTTTTTTGTGTCTTTCTTTGGATCTGAAATAAAATTGATGACACTTGCAGAGGAGAGAGGGCAAGGAGCCCAGCAGTACCAGGGTGTTGGTGGCATGCTCTGTTGCACAGACCAAAACAACCATCAAATCTTGCACCTAGATGCAGTAGTCAAACCTGCCAACTCAGTGGAAAACCTTGGTGGTTCTGCAAGTAACCAGTAACTTTCGTCATAACACTGTCTAGCTGTAGTTTTTATTTTTCTTCATTCTTGGATTTATGTTCAGTGACTGCTGCTTTGTCCTGTGCATCCTCAAAGCAGCCTGTGGGTTTCTGCTATACTTGAATTTAAGGTTTCAGGGCATCCTAAACAATATACTGATTTGATGGGAAGTGCTGGGTCTTGATGCATTTCTCAGTTAATTTTTTTTATTTCATTTCCCCTATTTACTAATCTCTGTGTCCCCTCTCAGGCATTTTGTGTTGTTCTTTTGCCTAGTTCTGCTGTTGCTAAGCTGAGAGAGCTCAAGCTATGTCCACAAAGACTCATTTTGTGCCTGATGTGTATCACCTTTGTTTTGGCCTATCCCTGACCCTTCGTTGCCTGTGCAGCATCAGGCAAACTGCTGGCTGTGTATTAATCCCTGTGGCTCAGGAAAGAATTCAGCCCATCTCCACCGTGTTCTAAAGCTGTGTGTATTTACACTAAAATGAGTGTTTTACAGGCACCTGTCTTAAATCCTGCACACTGCTGGTCGCTGCAGGGTCCAACTCCGATGATTTGGGGAGAGGCAATGTTCAGTTCCTGGTACTGGAATGCTTCATGCAAGGGGCATCAAGTGGTGTGGTCCAGCATTTTTTTTTGTGCTGGATGTTTGTATTGGGCCATCCACAGCTGAGATGCTGGCAGTTGTTTTTCTGCAATGAGTTTTTCTGAGTTTTTCACCCTTGGAAAGCCTGTTTGTTGCTTTGACTAACAAAGGGTTTTCCAAGGACTGATAAGGTATTGCTCACCGCTGACGAACTTGCCCACAAAGGGTTTCCAGCAAGCGTGTCAGGGAGAAGGCGGAACTGCGTGCTTCCAAAATGATGTGATGACAGCTCACATTTAAAGATGAGGTCTCTGGACCGTGCCAGCAGAGTGGTACTGTTGAACCAACCACATAAACAAGACTAAACTGTGCTCTGACAGCAAGTCAATCGCAGCATGCAGGTGCATTAGCTGCTCATACTACGCCACTTGGAGCGGGGAGGGTGTCTTAATTTTCAGGTTCCTCTTGGAAACGTTTGCCTGTTAATGCTACATTTACTGCAGCGTTGATTTTTCAAGTCATAAGTGATTGAGTTGCAATAGCCACCTTTCTGCTGGTGAATCACCAAAAGTTGCATTAATACTGAACACATTTTTGTCATTTTTTCTGGAAGGCCAGATTGCTCCCACACCAGGATGGTGATATACATAGGAGGACAGGTTGGTTACTTTGTGACTGCCTCTGCATTGCTCTTGAAGTTAAATATGATTTTCAACTTCCAGTCTTAAAGGTTATGGGCTGGCACATCTAGCTATTGGTATTTCGCCTTAAAAGTTGGATAGTCATGTTGAAAAATGAAAAAATAGTATGCAAAGCCAGAGTTTCCTTTGCTCACCATTGTGTCCTTGAAGATGAAGTTCTTGCCTTTCTGAAGTGACATAATCTGCATTTATCAAAACCAAGTCCTCTGCTTGTCATTAACATTTAATTTCCATGGCAGCCTAGGTAATTCTTGTTGTGGGAGATGAAGTAAGGTGATCTGGAGCCTTCCTGAGAACTCACCTCTACTCTGAGATTCATGTGTTTGAAATGGTAAAACAGTCACAATACTGTAAAAGTGAATCTTTCATTAAATGACAGGGCGCCTTCAAAGAGAGTAATTCTCTTATTTTCCTCATACGCCTACACCGAGTGTGACTAATGTGATTGTGACTGTGAGCCCTTAAATAAGTAGTGGAATTAAAGAAATAGGGCTCATAGCATTCCTAAATACATAGCAGGAAACTTGTACCTTGTCCTGTGGGTGAGAAGAGTAAACTAAATCTATTACATCTGCTAGTTGGAAGTAATCAAGACAGTAGGACTCTTTTTCATGTGATGCATGCAAGTCCTTACATAGATTTTTACTTTAAACACATACCACTTTCAGTGTGTTGTCTGTATTTTCACTTTGGAATAGCATTGGCAGCATTTGGTTCTTTGCTCCATGTAGCTTTGTAAAAATATCACCTGTTGCTGCTGAGTCATTTATAAATTTAAATAGGCACCTCCTCGCACTTACTTTTGCTCTTTTTGTCTGCCTTTTTGACTTTGAAATTCTTATCTGCTATGTGCAACCTCATGTCCTTTCCATGCAAAATACATTGCCTAAAATATCCTGTGTTGGGACACTTTAAAGTGCTCATAATTACCAGCAGCAGCTTCCTTTAAATTATTTACAGAATTTTCACTTGAGTGTCCCATAGGTGATTGGGTTTTTATTCTGTACAGTGCTGTGCAAAAATCTTAGCAAACAAGAAATTTCCACTTGCACTAATAGAGGTATTGCATCTATTTGACCCTTGTTTTGAAGATTCAGGACGATTAAGGCCAGGGAAATACAGTAAGGATAACTAATTCTGTGATGAAAAGGTCATACTTCATTGCCTTAGCTTTTTTAAATGCTACATTTCCCATGCTTTATGGAAGTTTAAAGATGCTTTCCTTTAAAAAGCAAATTCTGAAGGAATCTGACTGCAAAATTAAAATATGTCAGCTTTCTGTTTTCATTGTCCTCCTATTCATAAGTTGTAAACGTACAACTGTAGAACTCACTTTTTGGTGTTGAGCATTTCTTCATTGATTAAGTAATTTCTTTATTATATTGCAAATAAAAATCATGTATAGAGTTATCAAGGGAACATATGTTCTGGTATCTTAGGATAAAAATGAGAATTATACTAGTATTTCTCCACCAGAACTGCATGATACAAGAAAAAGATATTCTGGGCCAGAGGTAAAGTGGTCTCTATCATCTTGAGAATGTTTTCTCCCAGAACATGTTGATTTTATTGGTGTAGTAAGTCTCTTGTATCTGTACTTTGTGTTTACTCATACGTTTACTGGAGATGTGCATTTTCCTTTTAAGAGTGTGGCATTAGCACCTGAAAGCAAAGGGAGCAAAGCAAAGCACGTGAGTGATAATCCCGGGTACAAAGTATGTGGAAATTAGGTACAAGTGGACAGTGTTTTGCACTTGTGTTTCCCACTTCACTGTTAACAAAGAACATGAGATTAACTCTTCTCAGCCCGGGTGAGGCACATCTGGAGTGCTCTGTCCAGTCCTGAGGAAAGGAGGGACATGGAGCTCCTGGAGTGGATCCAGCAGAGGCTGCAGAGATGGTTAAGGGACTGGAGCATCTCCCTGAGGAGGAAAGGCTGAGGGAGCTGGGGCTGTTCAGCCTCCAGAGGAGACCCTGAGAGGGGACCTCATCCATGTGTGTCAGTGTCTGCAGGGAGGGGGCAGAGGATGGACCAGGCTCTGCTCGGGGGTGCCCCGTGATGGCACAAGAGGAAAGGGCAGGAACTGATGGCCAGGAAGTTCCGGCTGGACATGAGGAAGAACTTCTTTGCTGTGCAGTGACCGAGCACTGAACAGATCACCCAGAGAGGGTGTGGAGTCTCCCTCACTGGAGATATTCCAGAACCATTTGGACCAGATGATCCGCTGTTGTCCCTTCCAACCTGACTCATCCTGTGACTCTATAACCCAGAGTGTATGTGTTGAATTAACACGTATAGTAGTGATCAGTGTTTAAAAACTGCATATGGTGAAAATGGCTTCCCTTCTTTTGTTCTGACTGAACACTGAAAGTTGGCAACAGCACGGTGGGCTTTATCTGAAGACCTCTGGAAGCACTGCCATAAGACAGCATTTGGGTCTTCTGGTTTCTCAGCTCAGAAGCAAGCAGTGACAAGTCTGCAGCAGATTGTAGGTCCCTGGTGAAGTCAGAAGAAAGGGTATGTGACAGTCTTGCACTGAGCATTCTGGAAGGTAACCTGGCAGGTTTATCAAGACAGCAATGAGATCTCTAATGTCAGTGAAGGGGATCTTACTGGGTCTCCCTCCTTCCCCTTAAGGAACCACATCCTAGCAGAATCCACATGGAACCTAGTAATTTTAGCCCTGTAAAGTATAAAGTCACGTGTCAGAAAGGAAAGTTATTCTTCATTCCTTCAGGTAGTTTGGAGACACTGTTGAAGGTAGGGTCAAAAGTTCTCTTTGTGCTGTGGATATTTCTCAGCTCTCTGTTCTCCCTTAATCAGTATTTGGAGTCCTAGTGCTCTGAATATTTGGGTTCTTTTCTTCCCAATATCACTGTCTACTTGAGGCAAGTACGTTGTGCTAGATGGCTGCTCATTAGGATTGGGAGTAGAGCCCTTTCTTATTTTATGGGGGTTAGGTGAGGATAAATACTCTATTTTCAGAGCTGAAGCAGTGTGGAATTGAGTCTTGCAATGTGGCCCACCTAGCAAGAGGCATGGTACATTCCTGTTCCAAATATGGCTTTGTACAAAAGCAAAGATTGCCTAGGAGAGCATAATTAAGCAGTACTGCACAGGAAACACAGAATATTTTACTGTTCAGGATATGTTCAAATCCATCAGGCTTGGTGGGATTTATGCTGGGATGCTGGAAGACACAGGTGATGCAATTGCAATTCTGCAGTTGCAATTCTCTGTTAAAAAAGAATAGCAGAGGGATTCCTGGTGACTAGGGAAGGGCTGTCACTATTTAAGAAGAGAAAGAAGTGTAGTTCAGGGAGCTTTAGGCCAGTCAGCCTTCCACAATCCCTGGAAATATTATGTATCATGTTTGTTTCCAAATGTCTGAGGAGGGTGAGAAAGTAATCATTAACAGTTGACTCAGATGTACCAAGGGCAAAAAGTTTTTGACCAGCCTAAGTGCCTTTTGTAATTAAATTACCATGTATGTAGATGTGGGGACATTGGTGGATAAATTCTTCCCTGTGAGGGTGGTGAGGCCCTGGCACAGGTTGCCCAGAGAAGCTGTGGCTGCCCCATCCCTGGAAGTGTCCAAGGCCAGACTGGATGAGCAACTTGCTCTAGTGGAAGGTGTGCCTGATCAGGGAGGGGGTTGGAATGAGATGATATTTAAGGTCCCTTCCAACCCATTCCATGATTTCATGACTTTAGTGGGGTTTTTGTTATAATCTCTCACCGAGGAAGTTGTTGAAGTATATGGATTGTTATATTGATTGAAAATTGCATGGATATTCAGGTTCAAAGTATGGTCCTCAGTGGCTCACTGGAGACAAATAAAGAGTGTCCTGTGAGGGATGGGGCCAGTGGTGTTACCTCTCTGTTAATTACAGAGGTGGTGAGACAGAATGAGATAAATCATAAATCCCATTAAATAGGACAGAGAGTTTAGTACACCCAGTGGTAAAAGTTCAGTTCAGCTGGATCTTGGGAAGCCTGAGAGCTTTGGCCAACAGAAATTTGGTGAGAATAAACATGAAGTTCCACAAGTTTGGTGCCCATGCAGATTAACTCCATGCAGCAGTACAGACTGGGGAGCAACTGGCTGGACTGTGGGAAAGCACTGGGATGTGATGGTTGTTGCCAGGTTGAAAATGAGTCAGTGATGCATTTTTGTTGCAAATAAGGCAAACAGCATAGTGGTCTTCATCAAGAGTATGGCCAGCAGATCAGGGGAAGTTATTATCCTTCTCAGCATTACTGAGCACTGTGCTCCTTCAGTCAGTGAGGTTCCTCAAATGAAAAGCACAATGTTTAGAATAGGGAGAGAGGACTACTAAGGTGATTTTAGCCTTGGGACCCATGAGTAATGAGGAGAGATGGAGGTAATTGGGCTGGTGTACTCTGGCTTAAAAAAAGAGGCAAAGGGGCAATGTTTTAGAAGTCTGCTTGAAGACAAGTTCAAATGACTGTGGAGCTGAACTCTCACTAGTGGCAGATCATAAAAACACAGAGCAGCTGCCACAAATTGCAGCTCAAGAGGTTCAGACTGGCCGTTGGGAAAAAGTTTTCCACCAGGGAGTTGCACAGGAGGATTATTCACGTGCCACCCAGAGAGGTGGTGGAACATTTCCTTGGAGGTTTTCAAGACTAAGCAGGACCAAGCTGTGGGAGACATCATCTTGCATTGATGACAATCCCTCTTCAAGTAGAGAATTGACCTGCTGATCTGCAAAGAATCACAGCTTTTTTTGTGTGATTTTCTGTGATTCTGCCCAGGAAAGCTGGGCTATGCAATGAAGAGGAAGAGTTTTGTAAGGCTGTGACATTTCTGTGTCCACAAGAATGAATTTGGAATGGTGGACAATGGAAGTCTTTCTTTTACAAATATTTCCTCCCTACCATCAGCTTGAAATGTATCCATGTACTGGGTGTCCATAACTCTATATGCTCTGTGGGTTTATCTTGCTTAGCCATTTTCAAATTCTCTGCTGTTTTGACATGCCTTGGGAACAAATACCACAATGTTCACATGACCATAGGAACCCAAGTAATTTGTATTTTGTTTAAATTACTTATTGAGCATTACGTCTATTGTAGCCATTACTTCTTTCTTTGTAGGTGTTCTGGGAGCTGTAGAAATGTATAGAAATCTGTTTTTCAAATTAATTTGTCAAAAATAAAAGAGGGAGGTGAGAAAATCAGCTGTCAGGATCATAACAGATCTGTTTTCACAGATCAGTGTTCATGATTGCTTGTTTTCAGTTGAGTTGATAATTGTTTTAGATCTGTGATTGACTGTGAGTGCTGCAAGATTTAATTGAAGAAGCCAACTCATGGAAAGGGGGAAAAGTAGTCCGGTAAAAGCCAGGATAATTGGGAGTATGATTTCATCAGTAATCCAAGGTAGGAGTGCAGACAGAATGGGGTCAACCTTTGACAAGATAGAAAGAAACACCCAAAGTCCTGGTTCCCCAAACCCACAGCCCAAGTCCCATTGCCAGAAGCCTGTGGGTGGGAATTTCGGTGTTCTCTGGGCACCAGCCCTTCCTTGAGGCTGGCCAGGAAAAGGTGTTGCAATTGTATGTTGGTCTTCCTCTGTGGTTTATCTGGCTCCCAGATAAACACTAATGTCAGCTGCATCGGGGTAGGAATGTGCAGATGTGCCTGTATCACTTTCAGGGCTGATTCCAGTCCCAAACCAGTTTTATTTCTTTCACTTGATGCCTGAGCCAAGAAACCCTGCAGACTTGAGTCAAGCCAGTTTCAGGGGAATCAGATCTCCTTTAGGTTGCTTGGGATTGTATAGAGAACAGGAGAAAAAACACCAACCCTCTGGACATTTTATGTTCTTGATACAGGAGAAGTGGGCTTGGAAAAGCCTGAGTTTAAACTCTTGACTTTAGCTGGTATAAGCTGAGTCAAGGTACTACCCCAGACTAAAGCTTAATTAACTTGTGGTCATGGTCTTGCATTTCCTCATTCAATATATTTCTGTGGAATACCTTTCCATACGATGCCTATATGATTAAAATAGGTGTTACTGTTGATTTACTACACTCATTTTTGGTGGAGTGCTATGCCATTAACATAATGCCATGTAGAAATCCTGCTCTGAGTAGATGTGGATTTCCTTCCTATGGTTGGTATTGCCATAGCAACACTTCCCTCCAAACCATGACTGTAATTAGAAAAGTTGCCATTGATCTTATATGTGGTAATTATACCTGTATTTAGCAATGGAACTCCTAATGTCAAATGAAATAAATACTTGCCTTTTTTTCCTTGTCATTCTCCACCAAGCCTTGACCTTCATTTCATCAAAAGAATTTTATTTTTAGGACATTCCCTTTTTCAGTTTCTCAGTAATTTGTTGCTAGATGTGAACACAATTTTTCAGACTCTGGATTTAATATGTCTATTGGAGCTTAGTTTAAGCATCAGCTTTCACTGTGGCAGTATTACTAGAAAGGTTCTTGGTAGGAACATCTCTGCCTCTGCTAGATAAATTTTCACAAGGGGATAATTAGGACCTAGTCTACATCTCAGAGGAGACAAATATGAAAAAAGGAAATTATTTACATATATTTCAAAGAGAATATGTTCCTGACAGACTTTTCTTGTGTAAATCTTACTGTTCATGTAACAGGAATATGTGTATGTTCATATTTGTTTTCAATCCAGAAGTAGGAGCAGCAACCAGGGAGTAAGTGTGTGCACAAGAGCTGCCAAAGTAGACAGTGCAGGAAGCAAATCACCACCAAAAGATCACATTTTTTTTCTGGTGATCTTCACTGGGCCTTCCAGATGTTCTTATTTAGGGCCTGGGCAGTGCTAACTTTGCTGAGAAATGTCTGTTTTCTTGGGGAATTCAGTATTGCAGTGTCGATAGAAACCGAGCGTGTGGAATGGAGCAACCCTGCCCATACAAGTGGTGCAGTGGAACAGCCTCTGTGGCACTGAGGGCTTTGCTCAGCTCTCTGTTTCACACAGAGTGTGCTGGCTCCTGTGGGCTCACTCATTGCAGAGCCCCACTCAGGTGTCTCCTCAGCCCCCCAGGGCCAGTGATACCCCAAAAGCAGCTTTGCAGCTTGTCCCTGGTGTCTGAGCCAAGAGCTTTCTGCTGGCTGGGGAGTTTCCATGACACGAGGTCTGAGAGGGCAAACTGCAGCGTGGTTGGTCTGGGTGCTGGGGGCTGCAGTAGCTTGGGGCTGTGTCTGGTCTGGCACTACATCCAGCATCCAGGCAGGTGTCTTTCAGTAGGTCAGAGCTGGGGCAGATCAGTCACTTCAGGTGTCAGCCTCTGTCTAGCAGGGTTTGCCAGTTCATTTGTGCTGCCTCTCCTGCTGTTTGGGAGCTGCTGTGCTGCTGTCCCTAATACGCCTTTTACCTTCCTCTTGGATATGCTGCCTGAAAGTGAATTGTATTTGACTGGAGCCAGTGAATCTCATTGTTAGACTACATGCATAAACCCACAAACCCCTAGGAATTAGAATATATAAAACTGATTCTGATTAAACCTCGTGGATTATACAAAAGCAGTTTTGAAACGAACTTAAAAACTACAGAGTGACAGCAGCCAAGGTAAGAGTGTAATCAATCACGTGTAATCACATTTTGATCTAAAAGCTCAGGGGTCGTTGTTATGAAAACAAAAACATAAATCTGTTTGAATTCCTTGGATATGATCTGCTGTTTCTCCTCCGAGCAGCCCAGCCGATAAATCCCAGCTGGGTTTGCAGTCATGAGCGATAGACACGTAGTTTTGAAATAAATTGCAACTTTACCCGGATATCTTGGTTCTGTTTGTCTTGTAATATAGGGCTTGTTCATTTTAAATTTGTCCTTGTGCTTAGACTTTGGTCTGGGTTTTATTCGAGAGATTCAAGGCTCTTAAACTGTAACATAAATACTGTTTAGTGAAGGACCTTTGCCTCCACAGAATAGGTGAGTAGTGTTTCTGGGCCCCTTGTACCAAAGTGATGCTGCTAGTACAATCCCTCCCCTGCTCTCTATTTTCGGTGAGTTCTGAGAACAGACTCCTGTAAACCTCAGGCTGTATCTTAGTTGTCCGTCTCCTGAAATTGCCCCTGCAAAAGAGCCCCTAATACCTCTATCTTGGTGTGCTTGACATCCGAGACCATAAAGAAAAAAGAGATTTTTGTTATGCCATGAAGACGTGTAGGGTAGAAGTAAAATCGCTTGTGTCACTGGAGAGAAGGAGAGGGAGTGCAGCATATGGCTAATGCTTTATCATCAGGGAGCATCACATTGCACAGATGAGTTTTTTGAACCTGAACATGTTTAAGATGAACGTGGTTGCTGTGTGACAGGAGCAGCACTGTGTTGACATCTCAGAGTTGTCAGAAACACACCAATGTCTCTAAATCTTGTCGTTAAGTGGTGACAAGCTGGTTATCCCAGGAGTCAGCATGAACTTTATATTGTTTATATACACTGTTCATAATGGAAATTTTATATAAACACCAGCATGGGATTACAAAGTATAACACGGCGTTGGTAGGCAAAAATTCATATGTGCAAAAACGAACCTAAAAGTGGGTCCCAAAGACAGTGAGCCACCTATCACGCAGGTCTGTCAAGTCTCATGCTTCATGTGTAAGGCTCAGTCCATTGGCCTCTCTTCCCTAAAATTCTGTGTTTGTGGATGGCTTCTCTCCAGCTCCAGGCTACTGCTCATGGCGAGCTGGTGGAGCTGGACAGGCATCATTCCATGGCACTGTGCTGCAAGCCAGGTTTTGCCTCCCAGCAGAGCCTGCCTGTGAGATGTTGGGTATGGAATATTCACTTTCCTCTCAACCTGAAGACTTAACACGTGCCCCACAGGACCCTGAGATATCACATATTTCCTCTATGCTAGTACAGAGTCCGTCTTTCCCGTTGGTGTGGGATAACCCAGATCATGTCATTTAATATTTTGTTATTATTTTTAGGAGTAACAGATTAGATCTGAAATGGAAGTTCAGCAGAATGAATGATCTGCATTGGTTTATGGTAACAGAAGATTTTTGGTTTAGTTTTTTCGCGGTTAAAAAAAGGTATTCAAGTAAACTACAGTTGCAGAGAACTTGGTAACCAGACTGCAGAAATCTCTTTTGTGCATCAGTGTGGGATAACTTAGGGGATCAAAAAAGTGTCAGGGTTTCCTACTAGAGAATACAGCATTTATAACTTGAATATCGTGACCACAGCAGCATTCTTTCAAAGCCCTTAACTGGTACTTCAGAAGATGGGGCTGTATATGTAACTTCTGCTCTGCTCACCACCTTTCTCGGTCATGAGTTCTGACCTTGTCAAGTGGATTGTTTTCATAACTGCTAAGCAACAGCAAAAACCCAAACCACAAAGCGTTATTAGAGCAGCAATCTGCGTTTCTGTGGCCTCCCACCACGAGACAGAGTCAGGCTGCACATGCTGCAAGCTCAACAAGCTGCAGAAACACAACTTGGCGAAGTTTGAAGGCAAAACTTTCTTTGGTTTTCCATTTTATACCATCTTACTAAATCTCCTAATTGTGAAGGCAGTCAGGGTGTTTTTATGAGCTAGAACAGTTCAAAAGCTCAGTAAGGTAGGATGCTGTCCTAACTGGTAGTTACATGGATAGATCCAATGCCTCAAAAGTGCCTTGCATTTCCTCTGAATGCCTGAGGATAATAGTTCCTGGAATGCTGCAAACTGGAAGGAAAATGCTGGACACAAGTTTATTAAAGACTTAAGTAAATGGTTTTCATTCAAGTATTAAACTTGTCAACCTGAGTAGTTTAGAGTTGAAGTTGCTGAAAATAATTCATCTTCTTGCTTAAATAATTGTATCAAATGTTGTGTAAATACAGTTGGGCACTGAACTGTCACTTCTTAAATTTGCTCACTGTAAATATAGTTTTTTTAATGAGACCTATAAACTGAGCAGATGAGTTGGATCTTGGAACCCTTCCTCTGAGCCTGACTCATAGACATTTTGATTTAGCTTCAGGAATGATTCTCCTTGGATTCTCTTATCCTCAAGTGACACTAGTTTTGCCAAGCTTGGCTGTTCAGGAAACATAAGTCGTGTCCTCAAAAACCATGAGAAAGTACTGAATAAGAAAACAATAGGACAAAAGAGCAAATCTGTTCGAATTCATGAGCTTCAGTCTTGTCACTGCAGTAACTGAGGTTATCAGAACAGAATTCCCGTGTAATCAGTGAGTCCAGGAAGTGACTATTCCACACAGACACTGCCGCAAGGACTGGTCTGGTATTGCTAAGGACAGGGATATTATAATATGGGCATAGTTTAAAACAGATTTTAACTATAGCTAAATATGTTATAATATGTTGTATGTTAAATATGTTATAAATGTGTTGGATCATGTCTACTGGTTCTTCAGTACTGTGCAACTTTCTCAGTACATAAGCTGTCAATTCATTTTGATTATAAGCAGGGCAATGTTTCTTTCTTTTATTTAGTGGAGGACAGAAGCCACTGAAGTCATATAATGATTAATTTACTGCAAAAATTGTTATGCTATGGGTATAAAACTTGCCAGAAAATGTAGTGCTTTTGATCTTTTGGGTTATTCTTGATGTGAAATACAATCAGAGCTGACCCGAAAAGGTCACAATGAGGTTCAGCTGAACTCTGTATGGTTTTCCATTTTGATCTTTCTGGTTCGGTTGATTTGGGAAAATGTAAGCCCTTTTTTTCCTTGGAGCACAGTGTACTTTGCCTTGCTGGTGTAAACTCAAAGCTTTTACCATAACGCTGATTTATTGGTGGTATGCAGTCAAGGGCTCTTTTGCTCCCCAGACTTTGGGTTTTTTTGTGTTAGAAGTAGAAAGGGATGAGAAAGGGATGAGAAGAGAACCAGCTGGTTCATGCATGAGCAAGAATCTTAATCTTCTTACAACCCCTTGTTTTCCTCGGTTTTCATTTTGAACTTGTCTCTTGAATGTTGCCAGAGATGGAAAGGGAAATAAAACAAGTTTCACTCAGCCCCATGTGACAATCATCTATAAATTTCAGGTTGAAGTAGTATATGTCTAAACACCTTTTGGCAAATTTGGTCTAGGTAGTTAACATTTCAAACTGAGTTAACCTAAATGTGGCTTCTAGTGTGAGACTGTAGGCATTATGCAGTTTTATTTTCTAATAAACACCATTTAGCTGCTGGTGATTTAATCTCACAGCTCCTAGAAAAATGCATTTCAACACAGTCATGGTGAACTTTAAAGTTAAGATCTAGCAATCCTATAGGTAAGCAGCTCCTGAGGGGGTTGTTTTGTTGTTTGGTTTTTTTCCCTCTTGAGAAGGGAATGTTTATTGTCTCTGTTCCAAGGACTTCCACATCTAATGTGTAGTGTTTTGATTTATAAACCAATTCATTTGCATTTTCCTTTTCATTAAAAGCATCATGGAGTGTAATGATTTTTAGTTGCAAATTTGTACCGACATGTAGTGCTGTAATCTTTGTTTTGACTATTTGCCACAGCCCAAATGAAGTGAAATGTTTTGGAACGTCTCGATTTTGCTGTCTGACAAGTTTCCTCTAAGAGAAAGCAGATGGGTGTTCATGAGCAGGAAAAGAAGGGATGAAAGTGTGGAATACACAACAACAACCCTGCGAGCGACACTCAAAACGAGTATCAGCGATGTTCTTTTAATGCAGACTTGGGCAGGTATTTACAGTCTATATCTGACTGTGAAGTGCAAAGGTGCTGAAGCTCACTCCAGGTGTGAATTATCATAGGAGTTAAAGACATCATTGTATTTTATTTATTAATATTTTACATTTAAGTATCTTGGGCTTTTGATTATTCTGTGTCTTCTGTTTATACCTGTGATTCATATTCATGTAAAGCCCTGTTGCCTAAACAGGTGCATATAATTCTAAATCCCACTGAAGTGTAGCTTTCTAGAACTTTAGAATTTGTTTCTATTTGAAATAAGTGCTTCAGATACTGCCCTGAACAGGAACACTCTCCAAATTCATAGATTTAATGAGGTCATCCTGTCTTATTCTTTGCTATGTTATGGCATGCATTATGTCCTTGTAATTCCCTTACTAGCTCATTCATTATGAAACTCTAGCAACGATTTTTCAGATGAGGCCAATAAAATTAGACCAATTTGTAGTTTATGAAGTGTAGTCGAGCAAAAAGAAAGTATGTGCCAAAACTGAGTGTTACGAAATTTCTCTATAATTGTTTTGAAGAGGTTTCCTAACAACAGAGTCATTTCTGTAATGGTCTTTTAAACTCTTCATGCTCATAGAAAGCTTGAAAAATTATGCTCTAGCATGAGTTCTAGATGTAAGAAATTCAGATGTGTCGTTTCTTTTAAAAGAAATGAGTTCATGAAATAATACTTGAAATGGAAAGGCACCCTGACAGTTGAGGAGCATTTACAGCAGCTGTGCATCATGTCACTTGTCTTAAAGATGATTGCAGTCTGCCCAGAAGTAATTAAAGAACATGCACTTCTAGGAGAAAGAAAGTGTTTCCATGCTGGCTATGGGATGCTATGGCTTTGGTGCAACAGCTGTGGGATTTCAGTACTACTCAAACTATAGACCACCAGCACCCATTTCAGCAGACTTAGGGCTGTATCCCCATATGAACTGCCTTATTTCCTCATCTTTTACTTGTGTGAGCTTTTATGAGTGCTAAGCTTACAACTGCATCATGAACTTGGAAAAATCCTTCCACTTCGTGCCCCAAGGTTATCACCAGCCTTCCTGAGATGAGCTTGCTGCTGCTGCTGCTCACCCCTTTGCTTCTGCTGTGATTTTCCAGCGGCAGCAGAGTTACCCTGGTGATGAGGTTTTTCTGGTTGGTTTGGGTTTACTCTAATGAGTGGCATGCTGTATGGTCTATGGCATGTTTGAATTTGGTAACCTGGTGTTTGGGAAGTTTGGAAGACTGCTCAAAGAACATTAATGTAGAGGAGATATATATGCATAATTTCTTTTCCTGTAATTGTGGTCAGCAGTATGCCTAAATAAAACCAGAAAACCTGTGTTTCATTCCCGGAGGAGTGACACACACGGTACCCTAAAGTACAGAAAACAGTGTCATTAATTACAAAATTATGTATCTTGAGTGAGTCTCTGGTGAACCATTGACTCTCCTCTGTTGAATTGTGGCTGCACTAATTGCCACTCAGCTGTCCTTGCTAATTTGCAATTAAACCTAGTTTGGGATGTGGTTTGCTTTGGGGTTTTTTGGTGGTTTGGTTTTTTTCCCTTGCCAAACAGCAGATTAAAGCAAAACCACTTTTGGCCCAGTTGTGCAAAACATGCTTCAGTGTGATCTGAGTCAAACAGATGCTTGACAGCCAAGAGGAGCTCCACAGCTCTGTGCCTGTGGAAATGGTAAACTTTGGGTGCCACAGATGATGTTGTGGAATGGGTGTTAAAAGCAAACAGCTTCCACTGAGCAGTTCCCTCCAAGGCAAAAGTTAAGGCACTGTGAGAAGATGCCTTCCAGTTGTGCCCTAAAAATCCTACCAGAGCATGAGTTGGTCTTCTAAGCCACTGCAGATCTTTGCAGCTACTTCTGGATGTGGCTCTGAGACAAGAGAGGAACTGGGAGGGTTGAGAGCATCAGTTGTGCTCCTGTCGGCAGCATCTTCTGTCGCTGAGTGCTGGAAGCTGAGGCTCAACCCAAAGTGGTTGGCAGGAAGCAGAGCAGCTTGTGAGGAGCTGCCTATGCCAAGAAGTGAGGTTTGGCGAGGGATGCAGCTCCTGGAGGGCAATGCTGCTGACATGGTGAATACCAAGCTGCTACTCAGAGCCTGAACTGCTGATTTAAATGGGAGATGAGAGCACAGTGCTTTGCAGAATCCATGTGCTTAAGCTCTCAAAGCTGTTTTGGAGAAGATACGAAAACAGAGAAAGACTGGAGATGCCACTTCCACTAAGCTATATGTCTGTATCTTTTAGAATTAAAACTTCACTAGACCGTAAAAGGCCCACAAGACCCAGTAAATGTGCATTTGGAAATTGAAAAGGGCAGCACCATCTCCATAATTCCTTACTGGGTTTGAAGCTGAGCACTACTGTATCGTTTCTGTGATTCATGGGAACAGCTAAAACCTAATAACATCATGGAACATACTCATATCTCTCACGGGCTTTCTTTCAGACAACTGAACACTTTTTTACAGCTACTGTTCAAAATTCATTTCACAAGTCAGGCTCTGGATAGACATAGAAAAGTTAGGAACTTGTATTTCACTAATTCTAAATGGAACTGTGCAGAAGGAAATAGGAAACTTAGAACTAAGTCAGTTTGCAGGCTGGCTTGAAGAGAATACAATAACTTCATTTGTCATGCTGTCTTCCAGATTTTTAACTCTGAACTGTTTCTGAATTTATAAACATCAGATGATTTCTTGTCATATATTTCATTTGACCAAGACCCACCCCCTCTATGTGCCAGGGAGAATCAAAACAACCACCTCGACTTCAAAGTCGCTGTTATTCAAAATGGGGCCTTTGAAACTGTTTTGACACTTGGCCAGGCACCCAGGCACTGTGTTTTACAGCCCAGGCCAATTACATTTACATATACGGTAAAGGGAGATCTGATAATCTGATCTGGTTGGAAAAATTCCACTAAAACAAGTCTTGCAAGTGTTCTGCTCTGGCACATCTTGGCCTGTCTCGGAAGGATCCGCAGCCCCCGAACACTGTCGCTCTGTGGGCAGCGCTGGCATGGCCTGCCCCTGGACACTGGGCTGTTTGTCATGGAGAGGGGAAGGGACAGAACCCTGGGAGCCATAGCTCGTGGGAGGCTGTGACCTCAGCCTTCAAGGCTGCAAACATACCCCCTGCCCGGGGCAATGGAGCAGAGAGCCGGAAGGGTCCTTCCTGAGGATCCTTGTCTGGCGTATTGAGACATTTGTGGGTTTTTCTTGGGAGGGGCAGACTGAGTCAAAAACTGAAATTGCAGGTATTTTGCATAATTTAGGAAGGGTTTTTTTGTTATTGTTGTCCATTTTTTAAAAAATTTTGTTTGAAAGGGTTGTGGAGGTTGTTTTAATCCTGGATCCCTGTGTTAGTCTTCCTGGAAGGGCACTGCAGCTGAAAGCTGCGAGGTGATTCCTACATCTTGCTGTGAATATAAAGGAGCATTTTTGAATACAAATACTGATAAAAATAGTAATTATGAATAATCAGAAAAGTCTTCCACTAGGAATTACTGACTGTCTACAGGAGCCATAGTAATGCTGCAAACTAGCACTGATAGAGCATCTGGGGTCTCCAGCACAGAAACAATATTGGCCTTTTGGAGCGAGTCCAGAGGAGGCCACCAAGATGATCAGAGGGATGGAGCAGCTCTGCTGTGAGGAAAGGCTGAGAGAGTTGGGATTGTTCATCCTGGAGAAGAGAAGCTTTGGGGTGACCTAATGGGACCTTGCAGTACCTGAAGGGAGCCCACAAGGAAGATGGAGAGAGACTATTTCCAAGGGCCTGGAGTGACAGGACACAGGGGAATGGCTTCAAACTGAAACAGAGTAGGTTAGATTGTGTATTAGGGAGAAGTTCTTCCCTGTGAGGGTGGTGAGGCCCTGGCACAGGTTACCCAGAGAAGTTGGTGCTGCCTCATCCCTGAAAGTGTTCAAGGCCAGGCTGGACTGGGATCTGAGCAACCTGGGATAGTGGAAAGTATTCCTGCCCATGACAGGGGGGTTGGAATGAGATGATTTTTAAGGTCCCTTCCAACCCAAACCATCCTATGATTCTATGACCATACAATGTATATGTGCCCTTGCTTGAAAGTTAAACAACTCTTTCCTAATTTGTCTTAACATCTCTAAGAGGATAGAAGATGGGTTTTTTTACAGCCCTACCAGGCTGCTAACCCTTGTTTTTAACTCTAAAGGGTTTTGGCTCAGTTGTTAGAATTAATGGTCGTTGGAATTAGGGATAAATGTACCACTTAACCACAGTGTTATCACGACTGTGTGTTCATGCTGACTTACAACTTTTGTCCTCTTATACAGTGGTCATGCAATTTGGCCCATACTGCTTTGTCTCTTTTTTTTAAAAGCCTGATAACACTTTTAATTTTCCCATTATCCTCCCTCTAGCAGGTCTTAGGGATGGAAATGTACTTGCTGCAAAATCAAAGGTGAATAAACTAGAAAAGGTTTATGCACATGTTTTTGTTTGGATTTGTTTGGTATTTGTTAGATATCTTGTGTTTCCTGAAGTATTTTATTTACTCATTTATTAAGGGATTATTTTGTTTCTAATGGTATGCATAAGAAATGATCAACAAGAATGCCCTCTTTTACTATCTTTTGAAAAATTTTTTACCACAGAAGGGAGGAGGAAAGAAGAGAAGGAATATCTTTTCTTTTGGTCCCAGACGACATGCAGTAAGAACTGCCTCAGCTTCTGCCAGACATGGTATTTTACTTTCTGAAAAAAGCAGTGCAAAGCAGTAATTCTTAATGTGTATGCAGCATCCCAGCATGACAGGCTTAATAGAAGCAGACCACATGTGACAACAGCAACACCACAGGAACTTCATCTTGTGTCTCAGTGGTGGTAATACATCAAGGTTGTTGTGACCTCTCTCTCAGCCTGCAAAGATAACTGTATTTAATGGTAGCTGTTTTTTGGGGGTTTTTTTGGGGGGGGGAGGGGGTCTTTCATCTTGAGGTCTGGTTTTATTTTATATTTCTCTCTAAACTGTGCATCTACCAAAATAAAAACAAAAGTAGAGTGTTTTCTTTTTTTGTTTATTAATAAATGCTGGCATGAAAGCTTCAAGGGGTGAGGCTCAGTTTAGATAAGAGTATGTAGCACTGATAACATGAGAGCTCTCCTGAATTACAACATCAAACCCAAGGGCAAAGACATGGGAAATTCAAACAAGTACCAAGAACTTGTCGTCTACTCAATTTATTGGCTGTTTTATGTGTTTCGTATTGCCCCAAGCTAGAATGACATGGAAGAGAGCAGAAGGTACCAGCATCTATAAATTCTTACTCTCCCTGCCTTCCAGTCTCAACACCTGGTGTGGTGCACGGTATGAATCTGTTCCTTTCCCAAGCAGTAAATTGGTCAAATTGGCATAAGCAGCATTTGTGAACTTTTTTTTTTTTTTTTTTATTTTGTGGAACTTAAAATATATTCATCTCCATGTATTCTTTCTACCTCTAGATTTTGGCAGTGATTCAAAGACCCCCACAGGCATGGTCTTTGGCCACAGTCTGGGGCACCTGGATCAGTGGCAGAAACACAGGAAAGAGATGTCAGGAGAGTGTTTGTTTTCTGCTAATTTGATAGTGTCAGGCTGAGAACATCTTTATTGTAAGCTATGCAGAGTGATTTCAAGCAGAGAAAACTGAGCAGCTGCTCCTTTTCCTGGCTTGTCCTTCAGAGCCACTGATTTCACGGGTCAAAGGCTACCTGGAGTTCTATTGTCGTTAATGTGCAGGATGTGCACTTAACAAATACAGTTGCTGGAGATGGTAAGAATTAACTGTTTCAGGCACCTATGGCTCTTTTAAACTTGAGAGCTAAACTAAGTTTGTTTTCCTTAGTAGCTGGAGGACCTCTGTGGAAGATGAAAACTAGAAAGACAGGGAGAGCTGGAGGCATTCGCTGAATGCTCTTTTAAGATGTTTCACAGCAATGCCATAGAAGAGCGGGAAGCTTAACTAGAAGTCGTTAAAAAGGTAGAAGTCTTTCTTAAACATAACTCTTAATATGACTTCCTAATTCTACCTGTCCAGGTACAACCACTGGAAGCATTTCAAGGTATCTGAGAAAGGGAAGGAATCCTGCTATGATTGGCTTTTTATATAATGCCATGTTTTCCATAAATGAGATTTAGATGGAGTTTTTCCTTTGCTCCCCCCTTCCCCACAATGTCCTAAAATAAGCAGAATTGTGTTATAGATTGTTGGCTTTTGCCTCTTCTTCTTTTTTTCTTTTTTTTTTTAATAGCAGATAATGAATGGTTTTTTCATTTCTGTGCGTGTATCCCTACTAGCAAAAGAAGATTACGAATACATAATATTTACAGGTATGCTTTTTCCCCCCCCCCAGGTAGTTGTTGTAAAACCTCATGTGATAGTGTGTCACACTGGGCGTGTCAAATACATACACACAATTAGCTACAAAACTGCCATACATAAATCATTGCTCCTGTTAAAAGGTGTTAAGTAGAGCTAATTGGAATATATTTTCTTCCAGATTTGCATACTTTCACTCTCAAAATGTCCTTCTTTCCAGGTACTGCTTTGAACAGTTGGACTTTTCTGGTCAAAAGCTGTGTCCTTGCTTTGTGTTGGTGCAGACTTAAATGATGGATCCTGGGCCCATGGAGAAATTTAGTGATGCAAATTGGAAAACAAGGTTTTCTGTAGCTTTCTGCACCAAGCAGGTGAAGTTTCTGAAATAGATTAACAGAATGAAAAACACTGTTTCTCTGAAGAAAAACGTGTTGTTGTTTTCTGCCAGCCCTAATGTTACCTCCTTGTTTTTTGAATTTTTTTGTGTGGATTCTTAGCTGGGCTGAGAATTGCACCTCTTAAACCCTAGAAGGGATAGTTTTGCTCCTGTAAATGTAGCTCTAAAGAAATCGAAGTCATAGATCACACAAAGGAAATTCCCTGACTCACAGTTATCTCCATTTGTTAGGCACTGAAGCCCAAATGCATACACAATACCAAACTTTATGAATACCAAGGGAAGCTTCTTAAATTACTGAAGAAATTATTAGCACCAAAGTTTGGGCTGTAAGTTGTTTCTCTTTCTTCCAAAAAGAGGTTACAGGTTAAAGGTCTTCACTGGGAAAAAGCAGATTTACACTTAGCAAAGACTGTGTGCACTTAGCTGACATCTTTCTGTTGTTTTCTTTGCCCTTTTGTCTTAAAATACTGGTAGATACATGCCAGTATAAAACCTCTGCCTGCCACCTATTTTTCAACTTCCTTTCCATCTGATCAATTGAGTAGTAAGACTGTAATTAAGAATTAAGGTTGTAGGGGTTGTAAAGTGGGAAAGACCATGCATCTTGTATTAAATATCTGTAATCATAGAATCATAGAATCAATGGGATTGGAAAAGACCTCTGAGATCATCAAGTCCAACCCTTGATCCAACCCTGCCGTGGTTACCAGACCATGGCACTGATGCCACATCCAGTCTCATCTTAAAAACCTCCAGGGACGGTGAATCCACCCCCTCCCTGGGTGGCCCATTCCAATGGCTGATTACCCTCTCTGTAAAAAATTTCTTCCCATTATCCAACCTAAACCTCCCCTGGCAGAGCTTAAGACTGTGCCCTCTTGTCCTGCTGCTGGTGGCCTGGGAGAAGAGATGAGGTTTCCCCTGAGCCTCCTCTTTTCCCAGCTCCCTCAGCCTCTCTCGTAGGACTTGTGTTCGAGTCCCTTCCCCAGCCTCGTTGCTCTTCTCTGGACCTGCTCCAGCCCCTCCATGTCCTTCCTGAACTGAGGGGCCCAGAACTGGACACAGTACTCCAGGTGTGGCCTCACCAAAGCTGAGTACAGGGGAAGAATCACTTCCCTACTCCTGCTGGCCACACTGTTCCTGATCCAGGCCAGGATGCCATTGGCCTTCTTGGCCACCTGGGCACACTGCTGGCTCATGTTCAGCTTCTTGTTGATCCAAACTCCCAGGTCCCTTTCTGCCTGGCTGCTCTCCAGCCACTCTGTGCCCAGCCTGTAGCGCTGCACGGGGTTGTTGTTCCCCAAGTACAAGACCCGGCACTCAGCCTTGTTGAACCTCATCCTGCTGCAATCAGACCATCTCTCCAGCTTGTCCAGGTCCCTCTGAAGAGCCCTCGTGCCTTTCAGCAGAATATATTCTTCCACCCTTTTTTCCTCCTGACAACAGCAATAACAAAGTGATGAACCCTTCATCTTGTCATCCTCCACCCTTCCACACGTATCACTGGTTGTTATGCATGATCTTACCACTCTCTCCCTTTAACAACTGCTATCATCCCACCCATTGTATCAGCCTCGAAGTGTTGATCTCCAAGTTTCATGCTGTCTTACTGGTTGCTTGAATCTTTCCATGGCACAGTGCCTTCCTTTTGCCAAGTGCAGGACACGGGATCATCCTGCAGTACAGAGCCTTGCTAGAATAAGTGAAGGTAATTGCTGTTCTTTGAAGGCAAGAGCCTCTTCAACAGCAACCACAATCCTTGGATGATGCAGTGTTTTGTTATCCTGCTTTTCCATGAAGGGAGAAAAGTGATCTAGATGTAACTGTAAGGAAGAAACTGCTCATCCTTGCACACTAGCAAGACAATCAACTGGACAGTGCACTCTAAACTGCACTACAGAGATGCTGATGAATGGATTCAGTCCACCTTCGGATTGCTTGGAAAATAAAATTGCCTTTCTGTCTATCTGCTTTCTGTGGGTGCAGCCGCACACACCCATGATAAGGCAAAGTTCCTATCATAATTTGGGGCTCTTGTGAAACACTGGAGGATGTAACAAATAGTGTGAGATATGTACAGACCAAACAAGTTACATATACTGCAGGTGAGCTCGGGAGTACTCTGTGTGCTGCACTGGGACTTTTGGGGGCAGTGTCACAATCATTCCCTTGCTCATATAATGTGAAGGGTTCAACCCGGTCTGTGTTGCAGGTTGTGAGGACATGGGGGACCAATTCAACTAGGGAACCTGCTTCCAGCATTCCCTTCTTCCTGCAGCCTCCTGTGGAAGTGTTCCTGTTGTTGATAAGTCTGGGTTGTGAAGAAGTGTGTGCCACGTGAGGAATACAGGGAGGCCTGTGTTATTCTGGTGGTCTCTGTCCAGGCAACCACTTTGCTCAGCACATGCTTCCCAGATGTTGGATATAGAATCATGGAATCGACGAATGGTTTGGGTTGGAAGAGATCTTAAAGATCATCTTGTTTCAACCCCCTGCCATGGGCAGGGACACCTTCCACTAGACCAAGTTGCTCAGAGCCACATCCAGCCTGGCCTTGAACACTTCCAGGGATGGGGCAGCCACAGCTTCTCTGGGCAACCTGTGCCAGGGCCTCACCACCCTCACAGGGAAGAATGTTTTTCCAATATTCAATCTAACACTACTGTCTGTCAGTGTGAAGCCATTCCCCCTCGTCCTGTCACTCCAGGCCCTTGTAAGTAGTCTCTCTCCATCTCTCTTGCAGGCTCCCTTCAGGTACTAGAAGGCCACCATTAGGTCACCCCAAAGCCTTCTCTTCTCCAGGCTGAACAATCCCAGTTTTCTTAGCCTTTCCACATAGAAGGCTAAGAGAATTGGGATAATATAATACAACAAATACAATACAATACAGGCAGATGCTTCATTTTTCAACAATCCTGTCAGTGAAAGATAGACCAAAGATGGGTTTCTTCTCTGGCGTGCACAGCCAGGGGCTGCAGCACACAAGTCAAAATGAATGTCTTTGGATAGGCACTGGTAACACTTCTCTTATTCCAATGGGGGTGAGTCCTTCTTTTCTCTGGTTATTTATTGCTTGAGAAAGGTGTTTCTGATTTGGAACTAACTGATTCAGCTTCTGTCCCTCTGCATTTTTCTTCTACATACTCTCTCCATCCTTTTGCATCTCGCAGGCATGACTGCCGTCACTGCCAGTTCTGTGCTTGAAGGCCTTGAGACTACTGGGTTGTCTAATAAAGCCTGACAAACATGGCCAGGACCACCTGGAACCTCTCAGGTGGCTGTGCCCTGGGCTTCCTTACCTCCCTGTTTTGGGAATGAAGCACAAAGGTGTTTGCATAAGATAGCAGAGATCCATCTGGATGTGAGTCTGCTACATCCCGTGCTAGGAGTATCCTCGTGCTGCACGAATGGAGCTCACTTTACCCCCTGACCATACAGTCTGAGCAGCAATACTCATTGAAGTCATGTAACCAGTCACTCTTGGCATGTTGTTGGTTGAGGGATGGGTGGGGTGTAAAAATGATGCCAGCAAAGCTGGGTGCCACTGGTGGCAACTTAGTCACCATGTAAATGCCAGTACAGGGTTGCAGAATCCTAAAACTCTGTGTGTGTGGCAAGTGTTTGCATGATAGGTCAGTTGTTTCAGAGGTGATCAGCACGGTTGGGAATGCTAGGAAGGATTTCAGATGATTGAGCACAAAGCATAACAGGCAGGGAAGGTTCAGGTGAGTTGTGCCATCACTGCTTTCACATCAGACCAACAGAGCACACAGTCAGGTGTACATGAGCAGAACTGTGCCCACAGCCACTTGTCCAACAGGAGATGGCACTGAGACCCTGTTAATAACGCCTAAGGATAATATTCTTGGAGTCAAGATTAGCTGAGTTCTTTTTTTGTTATTAAAATTGTTGCATCTTTGGAGTCTCCATGATCTTTAACTACAGTTAAAGGCACATATGTAGCGTAAGCCTGTTATTCCAAGAAGCTAAAATAGCAGAACCAATAGTGTACGGTTTGTAAATTTTCCATTAGTTAAAGGAATGTTTAATTAACACAGGAGATACAGAAAGGGAGAGTCCCTGCTCTTGACAGCATTTTGCTAAGATTGCAGGTTATAGCACATTTATTAAGTGTCCTCCACCTTGTTACACCACAGCACATGCACTGGCAGATAAGGAAAGCCTGAAAATAAGTGAAGAGGCTACATTTCTGTGGGTTGGCAGGGAGAAGCTAGAGGCCGAGCAGTTATTCCATGTTTTGATTTTCACGCCCATCTGGGAAGGAGGAGGGAACACATTGCAACTCGGATGCTGATGGTGCAGGCTGGAAACATTTCTGTCCCTCACTCTGGGCCAGCACCTCCAGTTCTGCTCCCAAATTATGTCTCTCTGTGCAGGTGGGAGCTGGGCAGAACAAAAAGCTGCTTCTGCAAGTCCTCTTGCTCTTTTCCTTTCCTAAGCAAACATTAGACGGGGTGGTTTTCTACAGTGTTTTGAAACATGAAAGAAAACAGCTCATCTCTGGGCAGATTACACAGGCAAAGGTGCAGTTGCTGGATAAGGACTATTTGCTGATAGAATTCAGGCTATGCAGTATTTAGAGCAGTGCTACCTCCAAAAAATCACTGGCCTATGAATTTGAGGTGGAAAACTGTTCTGATTAAACTGTCCAGGCCCACCTACCCCCAAGTGATAAACTGAAGTGATAAATGTGAAAGCAAAGCTGTTTCATTTTTAAAATGTTGAAATATAATATTTAGGGTTTGAAGAGATTTTTTTCTCTCTCTCCCTGCCCCCCAAATAATTATATGAAACTGATACCACAAGTGACATAACTCTATAAAAACATTGACATCAGGACAATCTTAGTTTTTCACCAAGAAAATTCCAGTCAAAAGTTCTTTCTTGCTGCTAATAGCAGTTCCCTGTCAACTTCCGTAAGAAACTATGGGTCAAAGTTAGTGGATGCATCAGATTACTTCTTAAATGTAAGATGCCTGAGCTCAGTGCCAATGGTGCTGCTTCAAGGTGTACATTCTACTGTCTGCAACGTGTTTTGTCTGGCACTTAGCTAATATGCAATACAGAATTAACACTGCATGAGCAGCTCCTTCCACAAAATAAACATGTGCTCCAATGAGCATGGCAGGGGTGTAAAGGATGAAGACTGTGGATGCAGCTCCATGGTGCAGCTCTTCATCTGCCACATCCACCTGTCCCTAGTAGTCCAACAGGGCCCTCTTCCAACACTACATTTTAAGGTCATCTGCTTATTAACTCTCCATATCCCTTTGAGAGTCTTTTCATCAATCTGGAGTAGTCAACCTACAGCATGTAATTAAGGTGTTTTTGAAATACCTGTTTATTTTAGAGAGTGCAGTTTACATGCTTGTCGTGGCTTTGCAAGTGAATTGTGGCTCTCTAAAATCTACTCATTCATCTACTCTGATTTGCTTCCCAGTTTCTGCTTGAGGAGCAGGTATTGGTCTGTCTTCCTTCCACATCAGGACAATTGCCGTAGCTACTCAAGTAAGTGCTTCATCCAGGTTTTGTGTTAAATCAAGCCCGTGGACCTGATTCAGCCCCGCAGATAATAAGGAGCACCTGTTCTATTCTTTGGTCAGCCCCAGGAAAATTCTCACCTTAGGAGAACTTCTTATATAGCCAGCCAGCTGTTTTTGAAGCACAGCCCTAACCCTCCGGGCTGGAAACACATTTGTCAGCCAAGAGGGAATCAAAGTATATGTCTCAGTCCCCGCTCCTCAGTGATGTTTCATTACAGAGCGTATTACAGTCTTCCTGCTCCTACACCCTTGTTCTTGCAAAACTTCATCTCTCTCTCACTTTTGCCCAGGATCCCTCCTGCTCTATTTTCAGAAAAGCACTGATTCCTGAGAGCAGCCTGTTAAAGTTCAGTATGGACCAATCTAGGAGGAAGGTCCTAGGTCAGTTTTGGTGAAGTGTTAGTTTGAAGTGGTCAAAGCACTTTAATCTCTGTAGGCAAAATCATATCGTACCCATCTAGGATTGACCCAACAGCTGAGATACCAGTTTCCGGGTGAATCAAGTTGGGGAGAGCCCTCAGGATGAGGGCTGACTTGTAATGACAAGTTTTAATGCCCCTTGTCACCATGCCCTTGGTAAGACAGTAAATAGACATTATCTTAGGCTTAATAAACTAACTCTGCTCACACTGCTGCCAGCTGGAATGCAGCCTCTAGGATGGGAAAACTCCCCCTAAATAACATATTCCAGAAATGAAACAAAGCTTCTACCTTTCATTTTGTTAGGAGAAGATCACCAAAATTAGAATAGTTTCATTTAAAAATATCATAAACTTTGAAAAAGGAAATGGACAGGTTTTCCAAAATCTTTTAAATACCAGCACTGAGTAAAACTCAGTTGTTTGGAAATCTCTTACAGTATTAATGTTAACTTTTATCCCAGCTGCATTTCTCCTAACCAAGCTGCATTTGTTTTCCTTGGGGGAGAATCTTTTGTTGCTGTTCCATTGCCACTGCAAACACTGGTACCCATGTGGAAAGACTTCTAGTGGGCACAGTTTACTTCTGTAGTCACACTCTTTTCCTCATCAGAGCATGTATCAGATTCTGAGAAAAGACGTGACTTATGCAAGAAGAAGTTTTGTTATTTAAACTTTCTCTGAATTGCTGACAAAATCTGACCTAAAACTGCCAAGAGGAGGAAACACCCACCACCACCCCTTACTGGCTTGGCACACTCCTGGCAGAATCTTACAAGATTTGGGGTGGGTTTTGGGGTGTGTTAGTGTTTTCTTTTACTGGCTTTACAAAACCTTGCTCCTTGGTGTTGCTGGTGAGTAGGGTGTGCTGACAATTAACAGGCAGGCCCAGGAAATGCCAGAGGCGTGGAGTCCATTTCGATAACCTTCATCTGGTAACAGCTTTATCTCGTCAAGGTATGGTTTGACTAAAATAAGAATTAAAAATCAGTGATGTTCCTGGTCAGGAAGAGAAGTTGTCTCTCTGTTGCAAAGACCCATTTGCTTGAATGTAAAATGGTCAAAATGGTAAGGTGCTGCCCTCAGCTCCAGGTCTTTTGCAGCCCTAAAAGTTGCTTAGATGCCCATTTGTGTTCTCCCTCTCAAATCACGTCTCTTTGTTTTCCACCCGTGGTTTTTCTTCACGTGAATCCAAAATTACCATGTCCAAATCCATTGCTCTGCTTGACTTCAGGCAGGCCGGAGATGAGTTTGCTCCAAGTCTGTTACTTCTGTGGCACTTTGTGGGTGAGGTGCTGCCCTTTCCTCTTGCAAGGAGATCGCTGGTAGATGGAGGTGAAAAATAAAAAGAGGGCTTAGAGGTTATGTTAAGTAAGGGCACGTCTGTGCTGCACCTTGGGCTGGCAGCACCTGGGATAGTGTGAGCTGAGAGCTTCAAAGGGACATCCAGAGTGTCAGCTGGCAGCATGCATGTGGGTTAAAGGAGCAACGTTAATTAAGTTAATTAAGCGAGGAGCAGCACTGCTTGGAGCGGATTTTATCGCTCCCAGTGCTGGAAGCAGCTTGGTCACAGCTAGACCAGGATATCAGTGCAGTCCTCTGCTGCTCCGTAGCCGTTTCAGCAGGATGTAGCCATTGTGCTTGCCTTGGCTGGTGGCTTGGATACTACAAAGGAAAGGGTTTTCTAAACACATCTCTACAGAAAGCCAACTGTTCTGCTTTGGTGAGTGTATCTTGTCTTCCGAGCACTGACAATGTTGGGATTGCCTTGGTGCATTTTTGTTGTTTTGTGGGGAGAAGGGATTGCATTTGAGGTTAGTTTGTTGTTTTCTTACACTGATGTTTTGGTTTTTTATTAAACAAACAAAGGATCCGTTTTTTGTGTGTGACAGAAGAGCATTGTGTGAAGGGTGCTGTTAAGGATGGAGGATGTGGAATAATGTGTGCTGATTGTATTTTATTGTTTTGAAAACAAACATGCCCCTCCTCTCCAGCTGCAATCTGCTGATTCAGTTGAAGGAAGCAAGGTCAGCTTTTATCCCTTTTTGTTCCTTTCTTCGTATAATCTAGAAATATTTTGGAATATTCATTGTTCACTGCCAGAGAGGTTCGTTCTTTCCTTCTTGGCTCTGCAGTCTCCCAGAACTCCTGGGTGCTTCCTGCTACTTTTGCTCCATGTTTTGAGCTGGGGCAGGTAAGGAAAGGAGTAGGAGAGTTACAGGGATGCAGTCAGAGGAGGCAGGGTTGCTAGCAGCAAGGGGACACAGAGAATGGCCTCATTTGTATTTGTGTGAAAGATTTTAAAACTGGCCAGTGACCCAGTGGTCAACACGATGGTCTCTCACGTGCAGTTACACAGGACTTGCCTTCCCGCACGCTCTGAGGGACCACAGTGATTCACTGCAGAGAATCGCAGCGATTCAGCTGCCTTTGGTGACATCAGATTTCTGAAGAGCACAGCTGGTGCTCGGCAAAACAAGTACATCCCCTGCACGAGAAGGCTTAGGGAGGTGCACGGACAGCAGTCCACTTCCCCGTGGATCAGGGAGGGCTGAGGGATGAAGAGAAGGAGGTAAGACCTTCAGCGCCACATGAGCTATCTTGGGCAACAGGGATTTTAAGTCACCTCCCAATTAAATGACTGTTGCAACTGAAAACAGGCAAATCCACGCCTTTTTTTTCCAGGCTATTGCGAAAAAATGAAGAGGCGTCCCTGATGGTGACAGGATGGTCAGGTGGCTTGGAGATACGGTGTGAGTCCTGTGTTCTGTTGAAAGGAGCAGTCCTTCACCACTGTCTGCATGGGAGCTAGGATTTTTGGGTCTTTGTGTATTTCACCATCTCATAATCTCAGGAAGGCACTGCTCACATTTGCTGTTACAGTTGAGTATTGTCCACGGGCAGCTGGAAGATAAGAACATTTTTCCCTCATGAACTTCCTGCTCATTTGCACTTTGGTGGCAGGTGAGGGATGACAATGTAGCTTTTAGGGCAGCCAGATAGATGAGCAAATTTGGAAAGCTGCCCTGCCTGAACAGATGTTCCTTTGCACAAACAAGTTTGGAAAGCTTGAACGCAGAGTACAACGAGATCACAGTGTTTACTGGCTTTAACTTTCATGTCAGAGAAATCAACAATTTTGAGGATGGAAAGCTTCTAAAAGTTACCTTTACTGTTGTTCTAATTTAATCAATGAGAAATGCAATAAGCACTTACGAAATAAGTAAAAGCGACAGGCCTGTCCTAGGGTTTTATCCTATTTCTATGCCTTTCTAAGCACAGCAAGAACAGTATTTTAATGAAGTAAAGAGTATTTTATTTTGTAGTAGTATTTGGAATCGGAAGTTCAAGGAAAGATTGAGAATAGATGCTCAGATGATATGGTAAATATTGCATGCTTACAAAATAAGTCAATTTTTAAGCTTTCCAACACTTGAAGTATTTCTTTAAAAGCAGTCATATGCTGTCCCTGAAAGTACCATAAAGGCAATAGCTCACTGGCTGAAATGTGCAGTGAGTTCTGACTCCAGATTTCATCCCCTGCATCCCATGGATGTCTGTGTGTGGGTGTAGCCTCTGCTGATGTGTGTGTGTACTGCTGCCTTTGAATGTGCTCGCTGAACACCTGGCCTGTGGAGGAGCTCCTTTGTTGTCTTAGGAATGGGAGCAGAACTTTATAACTCCTGTGGTTGCCTTTGGTAGATGCTGTGCCTGAGAATAGTGGAGCAAGGTCCAAATGATTTACTTCAGGATTAAATATTTATATTGTATCAGGTTTTTCAAAGAGCTCTGTTTCTGTATAAAACCTTAAATGAATCTGGCCTTAAAGGGAAAAGGTACCCTTAATAGTGCCAAAATATTAGAAGTGGTTTTAGTGACAGAGAAGAAACCTGGTTTCTCCAGTCCACCTTCAGTACACGTGAAGGCAGTCTGAGGCTTTGCACAGATTCTGCCTAATGTGGTTATCCAGCAAATTCTGTTTATAAATAGATGCCTTTCTGACTTGTGAATTAGAACAACTGTAAGTCTAGGCTTGGATTAGTTGGACTCATTGACTCAGAAGCTCTTCTAGGCCTGCCTGTAGCTGAGCTATGGATGGAGGACACACCATATGAGGGACTTTGAGATCGTTGCCTCCAGGCTAGCTCCACAGGCAGAAAACATTTTCAACCTTCTTGAGTTTCCAGGTGAATGCTGTTGAATCACTCTTATTTTCTGTCTCTTACATATCTCCCCACCTTGCACTCTGCATCCCTTATCCTTCCATGCTCCCTTCCCCCTCCCTGGCCTTAATGTAGTATCGGTGTGTGGCACAGCAGCCTTCCAACACTCAGCTAAATTCATCTTGCTCCTCACTGAAGAGAGAGGCAGCCTGAGAACAGGTTTGATGCTACAAGGAAACATCACTCTGATGTCACTGTGCCTTTAATGTTATTTTTAAGACCTACAGATTTTTCTTTTGCCACTGTTAAATTTGATGAAATCTGCTTGTGTACCAGCTGTCTGGGAGTACCAATAGCCTCCCGAGTAGGAAGAGCTGCAGATACGTTATTTAGATGGTTTTAAGTGTGTGTAATGATGTCTGTGGCATGTTAACCAGAAGGACAGGTGAGGAAGTCCTGTTTCAGATCATAATTATGCAGTGTAGTTGCAGCTGAACAGGGAACTCTCTTGGTGCCTTTCTAAATTAACTTTGGCACTGGGGAAGGAATGGACAAATCAGGTCATACCGCGCCCAGCTGCATTGGCATTTTGGCTGTTTCAGAGTTAGAAGAAGGGGTATGCAGCTGTCAGCCCCTACAACTACAGAGTGGCCACACCTAATGCTGGAAAGTCATGAGTCATGTTATCATCCTGTCCCCATTTTCCTGCCTGCAAAGAGATCTGACATGAATAAAAAGCTGTGTGCTTAATGATGCCTTTTGAGCTGATTAACTTTGCAGGACAGGCTCCTTAACTGGTCTTTCTGGTACAATTAGAAAATCAATATTTCAAGTGCACAGAAAAATGCTTTTTTTCCCTGAAGACTCCTCAGAGGTCAGTGCCTTTACTTTCCCTCTCTTAACCCATGAGCTGCTTTCAGTCCCCAGCAAGCTCTGTCTCCATTCGTAGTCACTTTTCCTCTTCTCTCGCTTCTGCACTCTCTGTCCACGGCTCCCTGGAGGACACAGCTGGTGTGTTAAACTGTCTGCCCTGTTAACACTTGCTTGTCCTCTGCTTCTCACTCCAGATTTGTTCCTCCTCTAGCTTACTCTGGAATCCCTCATTAAAACCATAGCAGCATAGAGTATGCTGAGTTGGAAGGGACCCCCAGGGATCATCCAGTCCAACTCCTGGCTCTCCACAGGACCATCCCCTACAATCCCACCATCTGCCTGCGAAGATCATCCAAATGCTTCCTGAGCTCTGTCAGCCTTGGTGCTGTGCCCACTGCCCTGGGGAGCCTGTTCAGTGCCCAGCCACCCTCTGGGGGAAGAACCTTTTCCTAATATCCAACCTAACCCTCCCCTGATATGGCTCCAGCCATTCCCTGGGATCCTGTCACTGGTCACAGAGAGCAGGGATCAGTGCCTAGCCCTCCCCTTCCCATAATTCTTGAACACCAGGTTCTTTCTTTGCCCGAAGGCTCCCAGTTTCACACCACATTCCTCCATTAGGACATTATCCTCAATCTTTGTCTGTAAACTTTTCTTTTGTACTATATGGTTCCTTATTGCTGCACAGTCACAGATCCTCTCACTGTCTTCTGTCTGGGCAAGCCTGGATTTACAATAACTGGAAAATGTATGTTAAGATTTCTCTTAATTTTAAACAAGTTCCACCCTCTTGTAAAAACTGTAAGGGAATCAAAGACCATTTGGACTTTTAACCAAAGGTGGCCTCTTTTAATCATATATAGAAGAAAAATAAGGATACAGTGTACATTTGGGACATGTATGGGAAGAAATAATAAGCAACTTCCTTTATTAATATCGCAAATAATAACAAAATCCACTGCCTAAATTCAGATGTATGTGGGGTCACTATGAGGGCTCAGTGTGGAGCTGATTCTACAATTTGGAAAACTTTAATCTTTTCTCAGATATCTTTCATGGGCCCTATTTACAGTTTAGGAATAAAGATGTAGAGGAGAAAATTAACTTTTTCTGCCATTTTTTATGCGTTCTTTCTGCAGTTTTCCCCTTGGCTTTCTTCCTATGCATATACAGGATGCAGCTTGATTTTATTAATTGCCATCAGAATTTTACTCAACAATTCCTCATCATCTGCAGCAACTCCAGCAGCTGTTTCAGGGTCTCTCTTTTCTCTGAGCAGCTAAGAACGAGGATTTCCTCAGGTGAGCAGCCACTAAAACTGTTTTGCATATGTTTTGTAGAAGTTTCTTGCTTTACAGTGTTCCTAATATGTCAAAGGGAATGCACCCAAAACCAGGTTGCATCCATATTCCACTCTGAATTACTGAACTAATGCTGCAGAAGGATAAAATTCACCATAGCAGGTCTTTTCTGCTCCTTTTCCTCCCATGGGGTTTCTAACTGTCTCCTTTTATCAGATTCTTTATTCTTCTATTAGATTAATAAATGCAAATCAAGTATAACGCTATTTCTCTACCTTACAATGATGCAGGGAGCTGGAAACTGCTGTATATTGCTTGGGTTAGAAAAGGATAAAATACGGGGGAAGTTACTAAAAGTCAGAAGCTTTTGTGAATTTGACTTTGTGAAAAATTGTCCATAAAGTGTGCAGTGACTAGAGTTAGAATCCAGTTGTTGCAGGGTCTAGTCTAGCAGAGACCATTCTTGAACTTAAAGCTCATGAAGTTAAACTAATTATTACAGTGCATATTACAATAAATTCAGCCATCTATCTTGCACCTTTGACAGTTCTGAAAGTAGATGGACATACCATCGCTTATTCCTCAGCTGTGAAATTCCTCAGAATATGTGGGAAAGTCAGTGAAAATATGAAGTTGTGGGGTGATATGAAATAATTTTCATGTCATGTCATTCCAGCTTATACTGTTGCACTTTTTAGCAGCAAAGATGCGTTTCGTGCATTTTAAAGTAAATTAATTAAAGTCTACCATAGCTATACAGGCTACTTGGAAGCACAGCTATCATCATTTATTATGGTACCATTTCTCTGCAGTCCTTTTTTTTAAATGAGAACCCAAGCATTGTGAATTTCAGCCATTTAGCAGGCTTCCCACTTTACAGGGCTTTTAAATGTTGTATCTTTTCTGGTTTGACTTTATGAAGAGAAGAAAAAAAAAAAAAGGCCAGGTCAAGCTGATGACCCAGGAAGCAGCATTTCATTGAAAGTTCTTTACAGCTGCCTCTGGGAATGCTCTAGGGAAGCAGCAGTTTCACTATATTTATTTTAAAAGTGGAATATTACAGGGCTAAAGGAAAAAGCACTCAGGGGAGAAGGAAAGAGCTGTGCGGGAAAGGAGCGAAAAGCCCAGAGCAACACAAGTGTGATGGCTGGTAGAAAGAGACCAATCGAGACAACTAGTAAATATTTCACAAAACGAAGACAAAATGTGTTTTTATTTATCTTTTACTGCTCAGGAAAATATTTTCCCTTAAAAAACTTGTCAAAACACTTGCTCAGAAAAACAGCTTGCTGACCATTACCTTTTTGCTCTTGTATTTTGACACATCAGAATATCTTCGTTTAAGCCTCTTCTTTTATTTGTGTAGTATCTATCTTAAATTCTCATTCATCTAATCATCTTTCTGCTCAAGGTGAGACAAAGGCTGATTTATTTCTTACTTTGTGTACTCTTCTCAAATTTTGGCCCTTTTTGGGCTAGTGTCAGTAATAGTAAAGTAGGATAATGTTCTTCCACATGAGAGTTAAGAGCCAAATAGTTCTTGCTCCTCATATTTTCCGTGGGGAGGGAGAGAAATATCTGACAAGGAGAATCAGTCTATTTCCTTTATTTTTTGCTGTCTTTTATTATTTCATTTATTTATTTTTATTTTTTATTTTTATTTTGGGCCTGTCCCCATTTCAGACCTTGAGTGTGGAAGCAGAACTCTTGCCGGCAGCTGCCAGGAGAAGGAAAAGCACTGGCTGTGCCTGCAAAGGAGCCACTGCTCATCCCAGCTTCCCTTTGAAACCTTCATGGAAATATCACGGGGGTAGTAAGGGTACATTTTGGGCTTTCATTCTGATAAAACAGCACTTCAGAAAGATGTAAAGATCTGCTCCCAGGCTGAAAGGAATAGAAGAAACCAGCTCCCAGGCTGTGGCTTCCAGAGAGCAGACAAAGCCTTTTTCTTTCTGAATCAGTCTCCCTGCTCGGACACTCCCTGATTTTAGTCATTCAGTAGCTATTTGGAGGCTTTCCCAATGCTGGAAAGATAAAAATATTTCATTTGGGTTTTCATAAGCCTGTTATTAAGCAGGCAGTGTTCCCTGGGTGAAAAGGAATTGTCTTCTGGGGAGCAGGTTGAGGCAGGAGGCTGTGACATCTCAGGAAAACTGGCCAAAGTAATTATTGGCCTTCATGGTAATCTGTTGTTCAAAACCAGGAATTGTCATACCAAGAAGTTTGATTAGTACACTGAAAGAAACTATGGAGAAGTTGCACAACCCCATGAAACTCAATGGTTTTGAAAGTATTTTTATTTCTTTCTGCATAGAGTTCCTTATGTAGCTTGGAAAAATTAGCGGCACTTGTGCCTGTTTATAATGTCTAAGTTGTTTTTGCCTAAGCTACAGGGTAATTTATATTGAGTTTTAATTATTTCCTTTTCCATCATCTTCACGAGTGTTAATGAAGGCTGGTTTTAAGGCCTGTTTTCAGGGATGTTTGCCAGAGGTCAGTGTACTACTTACAGCAAGCCAAACTGAGCGTCAGCCCAGCAAACAAACTAACCTTCAGCTCCCCTCCCCCCTTTTATGTGTTTGTTTCCTCCTTCCTTGTATTTTTTGAAGGAAAAATGGTATAAAATGTTGTTATAATCAGAATAGTCAATAATTAGAGAAACACAGAATAGTTCCTCTGGGAGTTTCCTTTTTCTTGCCTGTCCTGAAGATGGTCTCAACGTTTGCCTTTGGCTGTCCATGGATCTGTTCTCAGTCTCCATGACCTTCCCAGAATACTAGACTGTTTACTCCTGATGGCATCAGCAAGTTCATTCAGGCCCCTTGGATGCATCCCACCTCTCCAGTCCCACATTCCATTTTCCTGGTCCAGGGTAACACTTTGCTCCCCCAAACTCACTACGAGACACCAACACCTGGGAGGTCTGAGAGCAGAACTTGCAAGTAAATTTGTGTTTTCTACACAGACTTAGCAGGAATTCAGAATATTTGCTGAAGTTAAGGTTTGCTATCCAGATATCTGGGAATGGACATCAGGACTTTAGTAATTAAGCAAGAAACAGATTAATAAAGTGATGGAACCCTTGTTTCTCAGATGCCATGCTTTAGGGTTTGGCAGTTTTTGCAAATAATTAATTATTCCCCTCGAATTGGACAAAACTAGCTGTAACTTGATCAGATTTTTTCAAAGGTTGCCATTATACTGGAATATAATGTGTGATTTGCCATGCTGCATAAGCAAAGGGAAGGAGAAGGTAAACTGGGGAAACAAAAAACAACAGTAATTAGAAAAAGACCTCTTACATGTACCTTCACATGCTGTATAAAATTATTTAAAATACAGTATTTTAAAAACAGATACTTGCATGTGGAGTTAATCTAAAGCAGCTTGAAAAGTGGAGAGTTTTATTTGACCTTTAAGTTGCAGGAAATCTGAAGTGGTTTTAAATCTGAAGTGGTTTGAAAAGGCTTGTGAAGCTCTTCTTTAAATTTTCTTTTTACTTGCAAGGTTAACTTGCAAGGCTTTACTTTTAGCTTAATTTCTCTTTGCAGTTCTGGCTAATTTTTCTTTTGTGCTGTGCCAGGAGAGTGCAGTGCTTGGAGCATCTCCTGCCCTAGGATTCTCCACTCTGTAACTGGTGTATTATCTGCCATAAGAGAGGAGATGCCGCTCCAAGAGAATGAGCAGTGGATTTTATGAGCAACCTAAACAAATTTTACTTCCCGTGCAGGCACTCCAAAGAAGTTAAGGGTTGACAGCAGGTAATAAAACAAAGTTCATCTTTGTGGCATGGTGTTGAGAGAGAGGGAGGAGGGACGAGAAGAAGGCAGATGCTGCTCCGTGATAAATGGGCAGAAGTCCCCAGGTTACTGGCATTGAAATGTGAAATGGAGATGAACCCAAGCTGGTTTCATGTTTAGGCAGAGACATTGTGATGCTTTCTCGTGATGCTCTGTCTCATCTCTCTCTGATGACAGTCAGCAAACCAGGGAGAGTTTTTAAAGAACAGTCTGAGCAAAAGATTTGACTGGAAAAGATACATGAGGAAAAATTTAATAGTAGAATACATAGCAAGCACTGATTGAGATGAAATGAGGAGGAGGAATAACTAGACCTGATTTAAAACTTAGTATTTCCTTCCTCAGGAAATTCTGCTAACTTCAGCATTTATGTTTATGCTGGATAGGAATAACAAAAAATAAAATCTAATTTCTGTTATGAAAAATTTCGGTTTTCAAAAGGAGAAAGGATGGTGTGGGGTTTATTTGAAAGACCGATTTAACACTACGTCCTCCTCCACCACTTTGGATGAGTCCTGGGAATGGCAATTCAGAGATATCTTCATTGATCACTACGAGCTGCGGTCACTGACCAAGCACTTTTGTCCTGGTGAATGACATTTACTCATCCCCTGCTCTGCAGGGGGAGAGCTCTGGCAGAGTGGAGGTCCCAGCACAGGCCAGGATTTGCATGAGTGTGTGTTTGTGGGGAGATACAGTCCCTCAGGAGGCACAACTGACAGTGATAATTGTAGACATGTTGGAACGTTTTCGATAAGAAGTTGAGGAAGCTGTGTGTGCTCTCGGAGGAAAACCACAGCACATGTAGTGTTCTGGGTAGAAAAAAGGAAGTAAAATATACAGTTTACTGAACCTTACTGAGATGAAAAGTAGGTTTTATAGAGAGAGAAGTAGGACATTTATGCAACGCTTCATAAAGTTCATGTTTAATTCAGCTCTGCCACGGAGCTCTCCGATCAGCAGGTGTGCTTCATCCATTGGCTGTACAACAGCCATCAGCTCTTTTCCTGCAATGAATGCTTCTGTGAAAGGGATATTTATTCATGTGGAATAGTATTTAATTGGGATGGTCTCTATGCAATTTTGAGGGAGAAAAGGCCTCTCTAGCAGCTCGCACAAATTTCTCTCTTCATTGAGAGGCTGTAAAACACCTGCCCTAGGAGTCACAATAACAGGAAAAACCCCAATTAGCTCATTTCAGGTGCCATTCTGCAAAGATATCAAACTGCTACTTGATTAGTTTTTAGCCTCTGGGCTGAAGTGACTCCTGCACGGGAAATGGAAGTTACAGTGAACAGGGAATATTGAAGTGCAGGCAGGTCAGAGCTGGTCCCTTGTTTCACAGCTTTGCTTATGTGGTTCAGCATTTAACCAGATCCCAATGGAAACAAGGGCCCTCCCCGTGTCTCTGTGAGAGAAGGTTCCCCTCGCTGATGGGTGGCACAGACAGGACATCCAGTGGACACCAGGAGATCACTGAGCTCCTTTCTTTTCAAGGTGTTCCATGCCATTCTCCTCCCACCTTCCTCCCTGCCATGCCCTGGGAGTCAAGGGAGGCTTGTTTCAGTCAGAGCTACTCAGTCTGTTTGCTTAGGATTGTGGTTTAAGGTCCTTACAGTAAAAGGGACAAGCTCTTTTTTGTATGTCTTGACTGTGTCAATATTGTCCCTTGTAAGTGGGAAGACAGGTTGTATGAGTGAATATTTTCACTTGTACTTTACCAAGCTTTTCAAGAAAATCTGTTGGATACAGCTGAAACAGGTATATTCTCTGTGAGGAGAGAAAGTAATTCTTACTTTTATTCTGAGTGTCTGCTGGTTTCTTGCTGGACTGACTGGTTTTGCTCTAGGATAGGGCACAAGGAAGATCTACAGCCTGAAATCTGTATGCTCTGATGTGTGGAGAAGAACATGAAAGCATCATATTACGCTATTTCAGTGAAAATGAAGATATAATAAACTCTGGAATAAAGGGGCTCTTTTCCCTAGTCATTAGGAAAGGAGTGCTAAATTGTCTAAACAGATTGTATTGTGTGCTCAGTAGTTCTGCTGTCACAGGTTGAAACCTGATTTGTGCTGGAGTTGTTTTGTGATAAAGTGACTCATCTTTCAATTCAACTGCAGATTAAAAATGCTAAACCCATTGTGCAAAGAGCAGGGTATACCTTCTAGAAATATCTGTCAAATAAAAAGCTCATTTGGGCTACAGTGTCAGCTTGTCTGTAGCAATTGCAGTTCACCCGTGTTTCACGGTGTGCCATGACTGCGTGTGCCCAGTGTGTCCTAGAGCTGTTTTATTTCCTAATAACTGATGGCTTCTCTGCTTCCTGCAAACCTTACAGCACCTCCCTCACAGCAAATAGGAATTTTCCCATGTTACTAGAGAGTTGGGCTGGCTTTCCTGACTAAACTAACTGCATGCAGATAAGCTTCTGTAAGAGCTGATTTTTTTTTTTTTTCAAGGTAAGCCATGTTCCTAAATCCTTGCCCTGTAAGGGATGCTAGAGCTTCTCTTCAATGCTGGGCTAGGATTTTCCCTTTTAAGGGATCCTCCTCAGTCCTCCTTCTCCATTACCCCTTCTCTTTCACAGAAGTGGTGGTTCTATGCAGGTTCCCTGCAGGTTGTCTTCAAAACAATGCTGTGATTCTATAAATAAGGGGAAAGAAAAGAAAGTATTTGAAGAGAAGTAGCAGAGTATTGGCAAAAACACTCACAAGGAGTTGGAGAGGTAGACTGAAATTATTTGAGTGAGCTATCATGCAAATCTTGGGGAAAGTTGCTATAACTTATGATTGTTAAATATTAAAATTGGAGTACTTGCTGAAAAAAGGTAGATTAAATGTTCCTGCTGACTGGCCAGTGTTTCACAGTTTAAAGGCCTTGGCAGTGATACAGGACAAACAAAGTCTTGCTTTTTCCTGCCCCTGCCTCATCCCACCACTGTCTCACAACACCCTCTGCAGTGCTGACACAAGTCATTCTCAAGCCACATCATAAATCAGTCCAGTGTATTTGTTTAATTCACAACTGGACCCCACAAGATTTCTTCCTGTGCAAGTGAAGGGGCAAGAAAATATGGCCTGAGTTGCTGAAAGTAAGAATTTCTAGAAAACCTTAAAGCTGCTGCCAGAACTCTGTGTTTAGCCGGAGTGCACCTTCAGAGATTCATAAAAGAGAGCAGCTGAGGATCAGTGTTGCTTCTGCCTTCTGAAAGACCCTGCACTGATTGTCTCAGTGTAACTATCAGAACTGAAGAGTGTTGTAAATTAAGGCTTATGGATCTACACATTTAGCAAATTAATTGGCTCAGGCTCTGTTTCAGTAAACTTCAGGTACTGTAAATTTGGAAGGATCAACCTGCTGTCAGGAGGTTTTCCTGTAGTGCAAAGTTGATCTAAGAACCTCTGTGTCACCTACGGGCATCGCCGTGCTTTACACTCTTCAGTGCGGCTAATTGCTTGTATGGAGCATTTGGCACCTGGCAAACCTGACACCTCACAGGCTGCTGGGGAACCTGGCAGTGCAAAGGTGCCTTCCTTCTACATCGTAGATAATAGTTTTTATTTTCTGTTGTTGTTTCTAAGGATGATCTACTTGTTCTGTGAAATACTTAAGTTCTTTCTGTCCTGCTAAACTCTATGACTTTCTAACCTGAATTGGAATACTGAAGTTTTCTGTAGGTCTGGAAAATCTACAAGAATGCCTGATTTTTCTTTGTAAGAAATGGATCATCCAATCTCTTTAGACAATCTCTTTATCCTCTTGGAATTTTGGGTGCACAGGATCACTCTAATTGCATTTATTCTTCAGCCCCTCAACTTGTTTGTCTTAACAGCAACCATTTTATCCTCTGTGTTACTAGCAGATTTCAGCTAGATCAAATAATTTCCAAGTAAGTATCATGTAAATTAACGAGTTTTTTCCCAGCACAAATCACCTACCATTTTCCCTCCTGTATCTGTGCTTAAGCTTCAGTCTGTCAGAAGGTTCACACTGTATTCACAGGCATGATTTCTTTCCCTTCTGGTTGTTTAGGACTGTTTCTCTTGCAGGACATCTCTGCCATTCAGTTGTTAAAATCCGGGTTTCTTGGCGTGTGTTCAGTATAAAATCAAAGAGGAGGGATGTGGTGGCAAAGTCTACGATGGATGTAGTGGCAATTTCCCAAAACCAGCGTTGGCTTCCAGTGCAAATTAAGGCCACCTTGGAGCATTGTTTACTCCGCCTTCAAACACCCTTCTGATAAAACAGGGATCCTTGGGTTGTACTGTTGCTCTGACAGCCACCTTTTTTCTCTGTTCATCCTCTTTTGGAAAGGGGTCAACAAAGAGAATTGGCCACAGTTATGACAGGGAGTCTCTGTAGGGTGAGAGTACCCAGCCAGGAAAAATTTTCAGGAAGCCAAATATGCTGAGTTTTGGGCTGATTTGCACTGCCAGGGGAAAAAAAAAAAATGTTTTTCGTAAAATAGCAGTTTGTGCTATGGAGACTTCAAGAAATAAAATTATGAGCGGAGTGAAACACCTCTCCCGTTTCATTTTGCTTTTGCCCTCACAACAACAGGGAGGTCCTGCTTTTATGCCGTTAAACTGGAGAGCAAAAACGGTTGTTACTGCCATGGTTGTTACTTTACTACTCTCTTTTCCCTGAGAGGTGTAGTTGAGTGGGAGCCCTAATCTCTGTGTGTTTATTTTAGTAAATATCTCTGTATTGCAGGAAGTATCCTGCCTCAAAGACTACTTTTTGGCAAGGTCAGTGTGTGTTTTGGCTGTTAATGGCAAAACTTTTTTTCTTTCTTGTGGCAAGCCTAGTGTGGATACATGCTACTTACTATGTCCCTGCCCAGCTGAGCTGTGTATTTTGGCAAGGAATTTCCAGCTTGGCAATCTCTGTGTACTTTATGTCAACCCTTCTTAATAGGACCCTTATCTGGACCTGAGATTAGTAAGAAATCCAAGGTGGGGGATATGCAACGAACGTTGCAAGGCTTGGAGGTGAATAATTTGTGTCTGAGGGAGGAGGACAGTGAATGCACTGGCACTGGCAAGAGGACCTTGTGCCTTTTGGCTGCTGTTCTGAGAAGGAGGGATTGGTAAAAGATTTTGTTTCCTGAGAGGCAGTTCCGCACACGCAGGTTGCTACAACACATGTTGATGTTTATTTTCACAGCATCTCCAGGATTTGGTGTGAGGACAGACTCTGAACTTGTGTGGGACTCTCAGTGGATTGCAAAGGTCCAGGAGAAGAGAGACCTGGCTCAAAAGGGCAAATCTTTTGTGTTCTGCTTGGCACAAATGAACTAAGAGGAGGAGGTCAAGCTCATTCTGAATATCGAAATTTAAAACACACAAATTACAGGGTTGTCAGACAGAATGAGGCTGCTTTCTGTGTCTTAGGGTGATGGAGCTGAAAGCACCGAAGCACCTTGGTACTGCTTCAGAACCAGTAATATTTGCTTGATATTTATATCTTCAGACTGAGCTTTGTCTTCAAGATCATGAGGTCATACAAAAGTTAAAGAGAGCATAATTTCTTGGAAAAATGTAATAAAAAATTTATTAACAGGAATTGACTCATAAGTTATTTTTTCTTAAATGATATGGATAAATCCTTCATTTTAGAGAGGTCCTAAATACCTCTACCTTGGAACATAGCAATTTCCTGTCCCTACAAGAATAGAAAAGGCTTTAAAAAAAAAAGAATAATCATAGGAGGCATATTTATTTCTGTACTTCACTGTGCTACTTGAAGCTATGCTAATACACCAACTCTGCGTGGTCTTGTGCATTTTCAGGGCAGGCACACCCTAATCCATCCAAAGGAATTTCTTGATTTTATAGGTCATGCTAGGATGAGATTGGTGGGGGGAAACCAGCATTGCAAAATTTGTGGATATTTTTATTTATCAGATAATTAATATCTTAATTGTTGGCCAATAAAAAGTAAAATTAAGAAGTAATTTAAAAAATTTATTCAGTACAGGAGCATGTAAATTTTGAATGCAGAGCTTCTTAATGATGAGAAGGAAATTTGTAATTAAGGAGAACGTATGTGCACTAACTTGAACCTGGCACTGATTACAACAGGATTATTCAAATACTTTAAACTTAATTCAAACTTTTTTGAACTTTTAGAACTAAATCATCATTGAATTACTTCTTTCCATTCCCTTCTTGCATTTCAGTGCACAGAGGATGTATTAGATGACATTGGTACAATCTGACCATTCTTTTTGTGATTCTGCACTTATGTTTTATTCAGTACTGGATTTTTTTTTTTTTGAACTTCTATAAATGTGCCTTGTCATCTCTCATCATCTTGTCTTCTAAATATTGGAGAAGAGGGCAAGAAAAAAATTGGTCCCTGTATTTGGAAAAGGAGGAAAAATTTTCCCTGTGCCAGCCACGAGGCATTTTCTATTGACATTTTATTGTCTCTTCTTTCTGCAGAAGTGTGTTTGAAAGGCTCCCGGTGCTGCAGAGCTCTCTGCTGCCTCATTATTCAGAGCTGCTGATGTGAAGAGGGAAGTTCCTTAATGCAGCTTTCAGTACCTCCAGGGAATTCTCTTTAGTTTCCTCTTCCTGCTCTTTTCCCTTTATCTGAAGAGTAAATGTTTGTGTTTCTTGGAGAACTTTGGGGAGAGAAATCTGCAGGCTATGCTGCCTGTCTTCCACAGAAACTGAGTGAGGAGATTTGAGGAGTGTGTTTTCCTTGCAGTTTGTGAGAAAATCTAGTTGGGAAGGATATATTTTTGATCTTCTGGTTGGCTTCTTCCACATTTAATTATTATTTCCCTCCTGAATCCACGGTTTTGTCTTTTTTTGCTCTTGAGTGAGAGGAATAACTGCATGGCAACAAAAATCAAGAAACCAAAACCCACCAAGAACCAAAAAAAAAAACCCCAACAACAACAACAAAAGACTTTTTAAAATGTGCATATACACCTGAGAATGATGAAATTGTAATACTGCAGCAACTATTTTGATAAAATCAATGTGTCTTGCAGCATATATGGCCTTTCTTTCTGTTGTGTTCATTGGTTTCTGAAATGGAAGTTACTTCTGATCCCTGTTACAGTGTGACCTAAACAATCTCAAAGAGCTAAACACAAATCTCCAGAAGAGAAAAAACTGTGGCTGCTTAGCACTGCATCATTAACTCTAATTCGTTAGCAGCCCCTGTGAATTGCATTGCTTCTAATAATGGGAATAATAAAATACGCATCTTCTTTGTTTCTCCGGGGTATTTCAGAGACCATTAGTTAATGTGTATAAAGCAGGGGTTGAACAAACACATATTTCAGTAAAAGAAAGCATTTTTAACAACATAAGGGAGGGATAAACACTGCTGTGCTGTCTTTGCTGTATTAGTGATTTACGTATATAAATATATATCAAAAAGTATTTCCACTTGGTAATTTCTGCATGACTCAGCTGTGATCAGAGACCTGTTGTGAGTGGTACTACTGCACTTGCATACTTCCCATCCCAAAGGGCTTGGGATGCAGCAGATCTGTAGCCTGCTGGAGGCATGTGTGTTTCAGGATTTTACGTCTCTCTCTGTATTTTAAAACAGCATCCTTGGACTTGCTTCACATTTGCTTTTTAGTTTTATTTAAGTTTTCTCAGTCTGTTTATCCTTGTAGAAGAGAGAGAGGTGTACTAGTTAGAAGAGTCAAAAATCCTTAAAGCCATCTGATGAGGATCAAGAGTCAGCAAAACTAGCTCCTGAGAGTAACATAATTCTCAGAAATGGAGATAATATTTAGTATCAAGAGTGCAATCAGATTTTGTGAAAATGTTCTGACTGTTAGTAGAATGAGTTCTCCTTACTCATTATGTAGCTCAGTTTCAAATAAGGGAAGAGCTGATGGGGGCGGAAAAGGAAGTTTAAAAATGTAAGTGCAAGTAAGACCGTGATTTCTGTGTTTTGTTGATACCTTACAAACTGCATCTTTAAAATATATCCCTAAATATTATGGCTATATTATGGCTAAATATTGGCTGTCAGGTGCCAAGAACTGAGAGGTTCTGTGCCTAAGTTTCAGTAGGTTTCCCGCTTCCTACTCAACTATGTCCTGCACATGAGGAGGCCCTTACAAGTTGCTTTTCATTTCTTTCAGCTGTTGGTCTCAGTGTTAAGGAAATTATTTTCTGGAAAAGTTCAGTTTCCACTTCATCAGTGATGCAGATCGCTGGGTTATCTCGCAGGAGTAATTTGGTCCATGTGTTTAGAGATCACAGAACTGCTTTGTTTTAAGCTGCTGGGGGTAATTCTGGGTGTAGCACAGTGAGGAGAACTCCTGGATTTGCACACTCAGTTCATTGTGGTAGAAGCTGAATGGAAAGTCCTGCATAAACACTGACGCAGATACTAATCACAGGGAGTCCTACAAGCTCTCCTCTTTGCCGCTCTCTAACTTTTTT
>VZRE01003708.1:342074-453377 GCA_013396775.1 Cephalopterus ornatus | reverse complement strand
CTAGCCCCCCTTCTTTCCTCCTTCTTATTTTTTTTTTTTTTTTTTTTTTTCCCAATAGAAGCTATGTTTTGTAGTCACACACTTAGCATCCATGACATGGTCACCCTCATCCTACCCATACGTAGTAGGTTTCCTTCAGTTTTCCACTTTGGTCAAATGCTGGTTTACTCCTTTGAAAATCCTTGCAGCTACCTTGGAGCTACCTATTGACACATGGCTTGTTTTCATATGGCTAATGATGCTTCTGGCTTAGTTGGGCTGCTTCTGTATTCCCTGCTGAAATTTCCAGAGAGAAGGCCTTCTCACTCCCGCTGCCTGCATGATGTCTTTGTGACCCCGAGGAAAAGGAGAACTTGCAAGCTCTTAGGAGGACATTTGCTGTTGGAAGGGGCAGGGGCAAAACTAGGAGTCTCGCTGTGCACCTGAAACTTGAATTCCCTGGGCCTGAGCTATCCTATAGCCTCAAGAGAAGCAGCAGGAATCAGCTGTGCATGTAACTCCGTGTTTGTCTTGCTCGAAGCAATAGATCAAGGATTAAAGAAGTGGGGAGTGCATCCTGACAGGGACAGTCAAAGCAGTGGAAAAGCCTTCCCAGAATGGTGGGGTGTAATGGGAGACAGAAACACCCTGAACCTGTGCAGTGCCTTCTGTCTCACCGGCTTCTCTCTTAAGAACTCCACTGCCCCTTCCCATTGCACCACACATGGGTCCTTGCAGGAGGAAGCGGCCTCCCAGACTCTCCTCGCCGTGGTTTCTGTGCATTTCCAAAGGGAGAAGGGGGTGTTTGTCGTTCCATCACATTTCCCAGTGACAGCCATAACAGGGCAGGAACCTTCCAAGTTGGAACTGCTGCAGCTTTGCTGCTGTAGCTGCCTTGGCCTGTGCACTCTAGTGCTGCCTGTGCAAGGTCCTTATTTCAGTGCCGAGGGCTCTGACAGCAGATCTGTCAGTGTGTTGTGGTTCTAGTTCAGGTAGTGGCGGGATTGTCTTCAACCAAGTGGGGGATGCAGGGAATTACTGGAGAGCTGATCACAGATGCTGGCTTGCTGCAGAATCAGCCAGCCAGCAGCGTGCACTAACCAGCCTAAAATCCCCTGTGGACTCCCTGGAATGAAATATGCTTTGGCTGCGCTTCTTCCCTGTTCCTGAAGGGCTTGATCCTTCCCTCTCTGTTGAGAATTCATTGACAGGAGAATGTTGCATAGCAGTAGCTTGGATATCTTCTGTCTTATTTCAGTAGCTGGACAGAACAAGCCAGGCTGCAGTTGTGGTCTGATGGATTGCCAGGTTTACATCAAATGCTCTAAGTGTGAACAGCAGAGAAACGTGAGAGAAATGAAAAAAAAAAAAAATGCTTTTTGTTTGTATTTAGCCTATCTGAGTTTTGAGTCAATGATAAGGTAAAAGGCAAACCTGTGCTATTTCAATTGATAATGTTCTCTGTCAGGTTTCAATTAAACCTACTTAAAGGTATCTTAAATCTTTGGGTTTGAAAACATATATCTGTATTTGTATATGCTTTGCTATGAAATTAATAGTATAGACTGTCAATCTGGTCATCCTTATAAGAAGACTCCTCTTAGTGGGATATATTCCAATGTTTTTATCTTTCGATCCCAACCAAGACAAGAGTAACCAGGTTCTAGACTGCGCTTCTTAATAAAACCTCAGTGTAAAACTTTCTCTATTGGAAAGAAAAATAATTGCAGATATTTAATTAACCTTAAATCTGTGTCCGAACACAGCACGTAATTTTTTCCACTCTGTTAGATCTGAGATACAAAGTGTGAAATTTCATTTTAGCTTGCTGTCACAGGACTGCTAAACTTCTTAGTGCAGTCACCACATTTTTCTGTTAAGCAGCACAAACCACGCTACTGTATTATCTGAGCTCATCAAGACATTTCTCTCACAACATGTCAAGAGCTTCTCACCTGGTAAGTAGTTTCCTCTGTCTTACAAGGAAGGTATTAGCAAATTCAAGCAATATGAAGGGATGAAGGAAAAGGAATATTTGCCCTGTTACATCCTATAAAGGTTTGCAGTATGAGGTATTCTGCAGCCAACTGTCATCACGGTCTTGATGACCCAAAAAGCTTTGAGGGAAAAACCAGTCAACAGATTTTGTGTCTACAACCTAAAAATGGTTCTCTGTGCATGTACTACCCAAGTACGTGCCTACTATTAAAGAAAAGTCTTCAGTAAAATCCCTTATGCTCTGGGTAATCCAGACAGACTGAATGGGGAACTCTGTCGTCATTAGAAACTGTGTATATTTGAATCCCTGCAGCTGCCTTGCTTTCTTTCAGCTGGTGTTATTCAGCCAGTTATTAACTATTTTTGCATTTGTTTTGAAGCTTAATACAAACAAAAATATGCACATGCACACATAAATATGCACAGGGGTACAGAGCTACTCATGTTTTCTATTTACATCTTCCACTGGATGTAGCTGTGAAAAAGAGTTGTAACAGTAGGAAGGTAGCATGGCATAGGTAAGTGTTTGTTTTTTAAACGCATGGTCATTAAGGGGTCATCACTTGACCATATTCCTGTACATTGTCCTCAGTTTCTTCTTTTGTTGTTTTTTTTTTTAATTTTTTTTAGGTTTTGTTGTGAAAACATATAAATGCAGTTTCATTTGATTTCCTTAAGACTCCTGAGCATTGTGGTTATGTATTTAGCTGGCAGGAGAGCTGGATGGAGTGACAGTAGGAAAGGGAAGGTAGTCTCTGGAAGGCAGTCTCTCCATCACTGCATGGCATACATTTACTTACTGTATTGATCTACTTGGATCAATACTGCTGTTGACTCAGAATCTTGAGTGCAGACCATTCTTTTTTGTGTCATGACAGTGCCTTTGTGAAGCACATGGTTGCTGTAGTCACATAAATACTTGCATTGCTGCTATCAATCACCACTTCTTTTTCATTTGTTTCAGAAATGTAGGCAGTTTTTAGTTACCCTGTGTGGTTTGGGCCATGGTAGGCTGGTTTTCCATGAGTGCTGGAATGTGGGAATAGGTGGGGAGGTAACAGCCCTGAAGCCGCTGTCCTTCAGAGCAGCTGTGCTAAATGGACTGCTCCAGAAGTGGTGCTTGACAAAAACACCGAAACACTTCAGCCTCCTTTTACCCTCAAATTGTATGTGAGTATTGTTAAACTGGCCCAGTCATAAAATCACTTCCATTGAAAAAGACCTTCAAGATCAAGATCAGAAGGCAGTTGGCCTTGTTGAACCTCATACAGTTGTCCTCAGTCCATCAATCCAGGTTGTCCAGATCCCTCTGCAGTGCCTTTCTGCCCTCCAGCAGATCAACACTCCCACCCAACGTGCTGTCTCTAAATCCAGCCCTTCCCACAAAGGCCATATATGCTGGTGCCAATATTTTTGGCCAGGGACAAGACCAAGTAGTGGAAAAGGACAGAAAATCTTCGAAAGCTGATACATTAGCTGTTGGATGCTAATAAGTTATCAACTGAGATCACTAAAATAAAGTAAATGTGCCAGACCAGACTGTTATCACAGAGAGAGTTACAGACCCCTGACTTAGTCACTCAGAGACCTCCCTCTTGCAATGGTAAGGTACAGTGTGATTGGTGTGCAGTAGGTATGGCAAGGGTTTTGATTTAGGGTCTTGGGAGAGGACTGCTGGTTGTAGAGATCCCAGGAGAAAGAGCAAGGTGAAAATGGCTGAGAAGAGTGAACGGGGGGAAAGAGAAGGGAAAGGATTGCCTACAGAAATGCTCTGACATAGGATGTCTGCATTTAATTATGCTGAGGCAGAGCAAAAAAACTCCCTTCTAGTCCTGATCTCTGCACAGCACCTAAGCTTTGATCCTGTAATTTCCTCAGTGGCTTTCCAACAACTATCTCTCAAAAAGAAAGGGAGAGCTCCCACTAAAAAAAGGGCGAGTGGGTACAGATGTTGTGTGATGCAGAAAGGACCCTGCAGAAACAGCTCCTTTGATGTCTCTGGTAGCTGCAGTTCTTATAAGGTGGCTGATTAAATAGGAGAGAGGCAGAATACATCCATACTTGAGCTATTGAGAAATATTTGTTCTTCAAAATCCCAAAATCACGTAGGAATGTCCTCAGCACAGTTGCCTCGTTCCAGCTCTAAAATGTTTATAGGCTTGTTTTCATCAGTTTTGGAGAGAACATAGTGAGACTGAGAGAGACTAACAGTTTCCACTAAAAAATCAAGGGGCTTCTCCTGTGTTGTGTTGCATCAGTGGCTCTTGTACTTCGATTGTTCTTCTCTAATTCTGAACGGTGTCAAACAGTTTGGGCTGCTTAGAAGAGTCAGATGGTCTCTGAAGCTGTACAGGTAGTGTTTATACAATGACCAAATCTTGAAATTCAAACTTTTGCCCTACATCTGCATCTTGTTCTGTGGGCAGGTCTCTAGCCTAACAGCCACAGTTCCCAGTGATTTCCAAAGGATCAAGAGCTGCTGTCCTAATGTGATGTAGCATTCGGCATTTGCGGGATCAGGGTTCGCACACTGCTCATTACCTCTAGCTCTTAATTATGCTGTTGCACTGCCCTGTCTCTTTAGATTTAACTGTAATAAATTCACATGAATTGCAAAACTGGTGTGGTTTTTCAAATTGTGAAGGGTTTCTGGGAGCAATGAGAGTTTCTCCTTGCATGTTGCTGCTTGGATATGCTGGTACGGAGTTGAGTCGGTACTGTTGGCAAACAAAAAAATGATTTGAAATATATTAGCTGGAGAAAAGTGGTTTAACCTTCAGGCTTCTAGCAACAACATTTATATTTGGTGTAAATTGCTTGGAGCAAAATCTCTCACAAAGAGGATTATCGTCAGGAGTTCAGTCTGGCTGTAAATGTGCCCATCTTTGAATCGCAGGATTTTATTTCTTTATGCTGCATTAGCATCTATAGTGCCTGTACAAAGGGTGGATTATGACCTTCCTTTTAATTCTGTGGCTAAGTGCGAGAAGGTTTATCTTTGCCAGTTTGTTATTGCTGGTAGGTTGTTAGTGCTGTTAAATAACCATGGAAGTTTAACAAACCATAAAGATCTTTTAATTTGTCCCTAGAACAGCCATTTTAACATCCTCTTTGCTTCATTTTTTGCCATCAGTAAAATTCTCCCCCACCTCTTCCCAAACATCATGTGCTACACAAATCTTCCTGTGGCTAAAAACCTTTGGAAATACATTATGTAACTCGAGTGCATCATTGCTGGTACTTTCTGCCTGTTCTTGTTAGCAGCACAAATGTTGTGCAGTGCTGAACTACAGCCATTTTCCATTCTGAGTCACTGTTATTTATTACTGAAAACACGGAAAATATTTTAAATATAAAGGCTCAAATCTGAGCTAACTCATGTTAATCCCAGCTGAAATGTTGGTCATGGCAGTGGAACTTCCCTGGTCGTTGAGTTTGGCCCAGTAAATGAAATCAGTGGAGCTGAGTGACATAAGGCTCCTCCTGGTGTTACTGAGAAGCCAGGAGATAAGTCACTGTGATGAAAAACAAGTCACTGCTTCAGCTATTGCTACAGAGCATCGTGTGAGACTCTGCTCTGGGACTCCAAGGCCACAGCACGCTCTATTACTTCCAGATGTCCCGGGGCTAAAAATAAGCTGTGAAATCTCTGAAGCAGATCCTGGTGCTCAACAAAACCTTGACATCCCTATAAAGCATGTCAAATGACAGAGCCTGCACAACTAATGTACCTGCACACACCTGAGATCTCACTGTGAATTGATGGATGCTGTTAGAGCCCTTGTTTCTAGTGCCAGCACAGAAATAAAACATATAGATGATTATTGCATTTTTTTTAATCTTTTTAATTTTTGTTCTTTAAGCGTGGAATGGAGCTTTTTGTTGCTCCAGGAGCCAGCAGGTTCGAAAGATGCTTTGTTTCAGACAGGATTTTGCTCCACAGGAGGTGGTGGTAACACTGTTCCTGTCTCTGCATCCATGTGCATGCTCTCCTTGGATTATACTGGTTTGCTTCAAGCCATACAGTTGCTGTATATGCATTGGCACTGGAGGAAAATTGCTCATTGTTCATGTGTCCACCTGTACTGTCCACAGAAGTGAAAAGATCAGGTTGTTCCTGTTACAGTCCTGTTGGTGGGATTATTTATTTGCTGATGATTAAACTAACAACAAGTGCTTTCAGGCAAAGAACACGTATTAGAAAGAATTGCTTTTATGTATTATAATTACATGCCTAGTTTGTGGAGTCTCTGTCACACATCCTGGGGCAAAATGTAAAAGCAAAAATAATTATATGAAGATACATTGTTCAGGCATCCCCAGTGTTCAGTCCATTTTAAACTCATAAAATAATTAATAGACTGAAGAAGCAAATTGATGAGACTGAAACAGTCCGTGACCACTTTATATTGCTTTTCCTGATTTCAGCTGTGCAAGTTCTCTGAAGCAACAGAGGAATTTTTCTTTCAGTGCATGTCCTAGTTTAATTATGACTCTTCCAGAATCCTGATTAAAGAGAACTGTCTTATGTATGATTGGATATTTGCACCCAAGATTAAAAATTTATTTTCAGAGAAGTGGCCAAAACTTATTTAGTCTTAAAGGACTCTCACTGTCCTGTAACTTTGTTTCAAAAAATATTATTTGTCATTAATTGTAATTTTGGTTTTGAGTTGAAAAGACAAATATCTCAATAGAAAAGCTTCTGAAATGGTCACTGCCCTAGCTGAGTGGGGCATGGAAATCCCAACAGTGATCCAAGCCATACTGAAATAGTCACCTCTTCCAGTCTACCCATCCTTCATTGCTCGTATTCCCTTTTGCCATCTCTTGTCGACCCCCTGCAGCCACTGACCTGCTGTGGGCAGTGGCAGCAGTGAGGTTCACATACACATTTCCCTTCCCATCTCTGTGGCTTTGGTAGCAGTCGCACTCTTCATTACACCATTGCAATCCAGATGTGGATTTGGCATCACTGAATTGTGTGGAAGATGATGACAGTGTAGTTGTTCTGTTAAATACCAGCTCAATTGTATCTGCTCTTGGTGGGGGAAAGCTCTCCTGTACTATTCCGCTGAGGATCTTTTGCAGGAGGAAAGCATTAGGTTGGCAGGATTCCCACCTTTCCCTTTGCTTGTCCTTTGGCACATGCCCTGGGCACAGGACCACAGCTTTGTTTGTACCACAGCCCTGTAGGTCATGCTTTATGTCTGATCCAGAGGAGACTCTTACAGGCACCAGTACCAGAGCTGCATGCTCAGAGCAGCTTGTACTCACTTGTGTCAGCAGAGATGCTCAGTGGGATTCCTGGCTCTCTGGGAAAAACGTAGTTTTTTCCCCCACTCCAGCAGAAGATGATTGAGCATCAGAGAGATTTGTGCTGCTGCAAAGATGCTGCACTCAGTAATTCAGGTGGCATCGGTGATCACTGCCCTGCTCCAATTAGTGCCTAAAACCTCAGAGTTGCCTGTAATTAATTACTCACTTGAATTGGGCTTCAAGAAGGCCTTGTGTGGGCTTTTCTCCACAATTCAGTGGCTTTCTCACCTCCGCTCAGTTTTGGAACAGAGAGGAACCTTAGGCTATGAAATTGGCTTTATCCTTTTTTACCTCAGTAAGGGTCAGCTCACAGCAATTGCTGACCGTGGTTCAGACTTCATAGTTCTACCAGACACTTAATCCCTTGCAGTTTAATTGACTGGGAAACAGTCAATGCTCAGTATTAACTGATCTTTCAGTAAAATTAAAAGTAAAGTATAACCTTACTCCAGGATACAGTTTTTGTTCCTTTGACTGAGTGTAAAAAGCCAAATAGGCATGCACAGAGTTCTCTGTGTTTTGAAGTAGACATCCAAAGGGTCAGGTTAGCAGGCATTGCTTGGATCACACCCTTTAACCTCAGAAATCTTCTGGTTTCTTCAAGTCTCCATAACTTCTTCAGTACTTTCTTTACAAAGACCAAGCAAAAACAATTAAAACAGAGAAGAATAAATCATTCTCTTAAAAATACGAAAGAATCCAAAGACAGTTCTAAAAAATAAAGAAGTCAAGACTAACATGAAAGGAAAATTTTAGCAATCCTCAATATATAAATTGGAATCTGCCTTTGATTTTGGAACCTAGTAAAAACCTCTTTAAATTTGCTCAGACAGTGGAGATTCAGGGCTCTGTCTGAACATATCGAATTGCAGCATTCTGGCTCTTGTGTCATGATCTCAAAACATCAATTTGTTTGTGCACAGTAAACAAATATACAGATATTCTTTCCTCATAGTTATCATGCCATCAGATGGGTACAAGATTTTTGCATTTTCTTTTAAAACTCACTTAGGAAAGGAAAAAATAAAGGTACTGCATGGAGACACAAATCTGATCTCATAATAGGCAAACATCATCTCATTCTTCATGGCTTTTTATTGTGGATGAGGCCCTGAGCAATGGGATCCAACTCTGAAACTGGCCCTACTGTGTGCTGCCTCACTTGGACTGCTTTGCTATAGAAAATAGAAAGGATGTGATTTTTCTTCCCTTTTAACCCTATAGGGTTAAGCCAAGAATCAAGAGGACCAGCAGATTGCCTTAGAAGTTCCTTTTTTCAGTGGCTGTGTGCTTCTATTTTCATCATACCAGAACAGCTTGGGAGATGCAATTGATTTCCCAACTTCATGGAATCAAACCTTCAGAGTGGTCTCAGACTAGATGGGGAAGAACTGTCAGTTCTCTGTGTGTAGCCCTTGCCAGAAATACTGATCAAAATGTGGCTGCACAGTTAATTTTAGGGACGCTTTAAAGTAGTGTGATGTATTTTTTTTTACCATTCTAGCAGGCAGTGAACATCTGGCCAAAGCGGATGAAGCCCCTTTTTGGATAACTTTGAAACAGATAACCCAAATGAAACAACATAATAAATTGATGTCCACGTGTGGAAACCTTTAACAGTTATTTGTGCAGTGATCTACAACTATCAGGCGAAGCAGAAATGTTTAGTGATGCAGGTGGGAAATGCTCTCTACTCCTCAAGTGTGGGAAAGAGAGGAATTCCTATGAAATACTGTGGTAATCTCCAAGTTTGTGGTGCAAAGTACTTTCTAAATGTACCTTTTTTTCCTAGCAGCATATTAGGTGAGGTTAGCAAGATATGATCTTATGAATATGAATTCAAAGTAAGGATCCAGTGGCTGGAAGTCTTATATTTTATCTCTTTGTTTCCTGATGTTCAGTAGATTTTGTATGGTCTCTACTGACTAAAGACTTCTTAATTTTTCTATGTTGCAGGGCACATGTCATAACAAATTTCCTAAGTCTTTTGTCATCTCCATCTCATCTGGCTAAACTACCAGCTACTTCTGGCCCTACACACCCTTTCACACACTCCCAGGTTCTGCAGGTTCCTGTCTTCCAGTATCACTCAGTTTTTCCGAACCTGAATGAGATGTGACATTTTGTTACAAATAGGTTCATTATCTAAGAGTTTAGCCTGTTTGTTTAACTTCCCAAGTGGCCAGCTCTTTAATAAGAACAGCTTTTTAATAGGCCTAGATGGACCTCTGTGTTCATTTAAATTATAATCTAGACCATATCTGAAAGTAGGCTAATACCCAAATCCACTGAGCCAGAATACCCACAGCTCTTAGTTTATAAAATTGTGTCCCTCAGAAGTTATTCTGCTTGACCCACTTTCTAAATCAGATTCTGCACCTGATGATTCATTTTGGATAAAGAAATTTGGGGATTTTCGTTTGTTTGATGTGAAGTACTGTGGTCCCACGCAGCACTGGGAAAGAAGAAGAACAATGTCTGTATGAAGGCTTGTGGTTTTTTCCCCAAGTTAGGCACTTCATTGTGCCTCAGTGGTTTACTAGGCTTCAAAAATGCAAAAGGTTTGGTGAAAACAGGGACTCTTAGAAGACTGCAAAAATGCAGCAAATGCAGTATTTCAGTTTTGATGTATTTGCATTTTATCAGCATGCAGTTCACTCATGCTGAGAAACTTGAAATGGCCAACAGTGTTTCTGAAGCTTCTGCAGGAAGAAGAGAAGTTTTTCTGGGGTACCTGAAGATCATTGTTCTAGTTCTTGAATACTTGATTGACCATGTTCTTGTTTCTTTTTGTTTCAAATTCAGTAGGCTTTTCTCAAAACAAAACATTTAGTGGTACTTTTCATGAGCCTTTCTCTTATAAGTGTTTTACGCTTGCTGTGATCTGCAGTACTTCAAAGATAGGAGTTGTTTTGCTTCCATTGGACTAATAAGGAGAGGGGCTTTTCTAAGAGGATTCAGTCCAGCCTTGTTTGCCATTTAATCAACTTAAGAGTTCGAATCAGGATGGCTGGGGTCATACAGGCCTGAAACTATTGCATGTAATTAAAATACTTAACTGGGACACTCCATGTGGGAGCCTGGTCATGTCAGCCCCGTTATTTAGTCAGTGGATCTCCAAGAGGGAGTTCAGGCAACCTAAACTCCAGAGAAAGCTTCGTGGCTGCCACTTCATAGTGTAGGAGATAAATACTGTTCAACACTGTGTGGAGCATCTACTGCTGGGAGTCTTGGACAGCGCCAGCTGTGTTGGGCTGCTTTGTGCAGCTGTGGTGTCATATGGAGAATAAGGCTGAGCTTGAGTTTTTTAAGCTTCTCAGATTTTTGTGGTATATTTTCATGGCAGAGGCTTTTTAAAAAAATCGTCTTTAAAATTGCCATTGACAAATGTGAGCTGCCATAGGTGACCAGAAAGGTTATCCCCAAAGCCCTTAAAAGCCTTTATTTCTTCGTCTTCTCAGGTACCTGCTGCAGGAAAGGACAGAACAAGAAAGCACCATGTCTGCAGTCTCAGCTTATTACAATGGAAAGACCGTACTTATCACAGGAGCAACGGGTTTCGTGGGCAAAGTACTGGTGGAAAAACTCCTGCGCTCCAGCCCTGAGGTGAAAGCAGTTTATATTCTTGTCAGGCCAAAGGCAGGACAATCAATGCAAGAGAGAGTGGCCAACATGTTGAAATGCAAGGTAAGTTTGTGTGGTTTATTCTAGAGTCTGATCTGAAATCCATTTGGGTGAAGCAAAAGACTCCTATTTTACTCAATTCATGAAGAACAACTTCTGCTGTAACTGTTGTATATTTTTGCTATGTCTAAACCAACCAAAAAAATCTTACATTAATGTGAACCTGGGTCTAATTTTGATAGGTGATGCAGCATTCTACACTGTAATGATGTAATCTTTTTACTTCCTTTTTGCATTGCTGTTTGGTGAGAATTTTTTTTGTCAAAAGTGTGTTACCTTAGCAAATTTCATTTTTGCAAGAAGAGCATCATTTTGCATTCATAAACTCTTTTCCTTCCCCCTCCTTTAAAACTTAATGTGTGAGCATTAGCATTCAGAAATAAAACTGAGTGTGAGCCCGTCACACCCTACTCCTCACCCTTACTGGAGAATTAAATTAATTTCACAGGATAAAGCCTAGCGGCTGCACTGCTGCAGTACAGGAGGGCATCTGCCATCTTCTGTGTCGGCTCCAGCTTAACCTCGTTTAGCGAGGGATAAAATGCTGCTGCATTTGAAAGGGGTGTTTTCCAAAGATGCCTGCAGTAGAACACAAAGGCTGTGGGCTGAACAACAGACCTGTGTGACTTCCACCCACATGGCTTGATTCTGCAGAGCTTTTGGTTTGCCATCCCGGTGGGGAAATCCAGATTTCTAGTGGCAAGAACAATGTCAAAGTCCTTTGCTATATTTAATGTAGAAATTTATAAGGAGACACTGCTAGACCAGTTATCTAGAGTGGACTTGGCCTGAGGACCTCAAGGCTCTTGGACCCTCAGGCTTTTAGGCCAGTGGTGAGGTCATGGTCTTGCTCAGACTCCTCCAGCTTTGGTAAGTGCCAGAGTTCAAGCTAATGCTTAATGCTAGTGTGAATTTGTACAGAGCTGATGTGAAATGAGAGGAAGGGACAGATCTGGCCCTAGCAGGCAAGGAATTACTTGGAATTAATCTGAGGAATGTCAACATATCTTTAGAGTATTGGCCTATACGTTTGAACAAGACTTGACTGGGAGAATAGTCCTCCTCCTCCTACAGAAGTTAGAGGTAAAACAGGTCTATAGATAAGAGACCTTAGATAGATTTAGATAGATAGATTTGAGACAAGAATGACTGGGAGGAAAAAAATGCATTTTTCCTTTTAATATTTTGAGGCAGCAAGCTAGAAAAGATCTTATGTCTGCCCAGGAACAGAGTTTGATTATTTTTGGTGTGTTTTTAACAGAGAATAGGTTGTTTTCATGCTCAAGAAAATTTGTAAGTGATATAAAAGGAAGCTACCACATTGGTTGTTAATTGCAAGTCTCTCATAGAGTGATTTAGTTTCGAAAAGACCCTTAATATCTTTAAGTCCAGCTATTAACCCAACACTGCTGAGTCCACCACTAAACTCTGTCCCTAAGTGCCACATCCACACAGCTTTAAATACCTCCAGGGAGGGTGATTCAGCCACTTCTCTTGGCAGCCTGTGCCAGTGCTTGACAACCCTTTTGGAGAAGATTTTTTCTCTGATGTCCAATCTAAACCTTCCCTGGTTCAACTTGTGGCATCTTGTCCTGTGCCTTGTTCCCTGGGAGCAGAGCCTGACCCTCACCTGGCTCCACTCTCCTGTCAGGGAGTAGTACAGAGCAAGAAGGTCCCCCCTGAGCCTCCTTTTCTCCAGGCTGAGCCCCCCAGCTCCTCCTCACAGGACTTGTGCTTCCCCAGCTCCATTGCCCTTCCGTGGACACGCTCCAGCCCCTCAATGTCTTCCTTGTAGTGAGGAGCCCAGAACTGGACACAGGACTCAAGATGTGAGCTCACCAGTGCCAAGCCCAGAGGCACAATCACTACCCTGGAAATTACAAACCTAGTTATTTTTCAAGACTTCTATAAGCTTTGTTTGCATTTTATGTATAAATACTACTGGCTTATCTCTTCAGTTGGCCAGCACAGCTTGGTGGTGGTGTTAGCTCTGGGTGAGGCTCCCTAGTAGCTGTTTTATTGTTGCAGCTGTACTCGATGTGCCCATTTTCCTTCCTAGCATGTGTCAGCAGTTTTAGACATGCCAACAGCAAACAGGACTTGATAACCTCTCCTTGAACCTTGGACTGCTTCAACGTGTTTCAGATGAACAAAAGGAGGAGGCAGGTCTCTTAAGTTAGGTTGCTGCAACCTTGGAAAGAAAAACTCCAAGGGTACACTCGTAAGTCCTCCAGATCCTCTCAAGGAAGAAGCTGGTTTTGTGATGCTGATCTTTTTAAAGTAACTCAGAAATTCTTGCCTAAGGCATAAACCCTACTCTTCCAAGGGGTTTTCCTTGTGAAAATGTTGACAGCCTTTGAGATTTTTTTTTTCCTAGAAATGAAACTCTTAATTCCCCTAACTGTTAATTTCATGGCAAATGAAGAGGGCAAAAAGTCTAATTCTTAACGTTTTTGCAGATTGTTTGCAGTTGAGTTTGCTGTATGTCTTTAACCCACCTGATGGGTCATTCACAATCTAGAGATTGCTGTTTCATTTACAGTTGTGGTTTGCATTCTCCAGTTTGGGAAATCACAGAATCACCTGGGTTGGAAAAGACCTCTGAGGTCATTGAGTCCAACATTTGACCTAACACCACCTTGACAGCTAGATTCTGTGATTCTGTGGTTCTATTTTACATTTAGCCTTGATCTAGTATTATCCTCTGGAATTTCTTGTTTTCACACCCAGAAAGGCAGTATTCCAGGAACCAGAGAAATAGAGAAAAACAGGTTGCCAACTTCTGAATATTCTAAACACAGAGATAAAATGAGTATTTGGGATGAAGTAAGATGATAGATAGACAGATAGATTGGCCAGAATTAGTTACAGTGCAGAATGTTTGGGTGCTTCAGGTAAGGTCCTCTGGGGACTCCTGATTTTTGGTAGTACTTACAAAGATTTTGAAAGAACTTGCCTAGAACTTTTGATCTCTCTTCATGTATCTCTGTGAAATTTTTGTGGGTTTTGTCATTATATCTACAGGGGTTTAAACTCTGAGGTGTCACATTTGTGAGCTGTCTTGTTCACAGTGTGTATATGTGACTATGCTGGAAGATTACTCCTGTTGAATAGAAAAGCAACTGTAAGTTACAAAAGGGTAGTGTGGTGTGAAGGGGCAAAATAGCTTAGTTTGTGCTTTTCAGTGTTTTTTGCATTTCAACTTCTGAATCCAACGTGAAGAGTAAAATATGAAAAATACTTTGGCCATAAATCAGAATTCTTTGTCTGTGTTCTGCAGCTGAACAGACAACTTTGTAATGTAATATAATGCTGGTTTGCTCAGATCTTGTTAAATTAGTTTTACATGTGGATGCATTATTGCATTAATACGAAACATGTAATGAACAGATACTCAATTATCTCAGCATCAAATCCAAAATGAGCATGTGCATTGAGGAATGTGTGGTGACCTTGCCTATTTATGAAAGGAGATGTTCTATTTTCCAGCAGCAGGTCCCTAAGGGAATCAAGCTATTACCCTGTGCTTAATGAAATGCCATGTCTGCATTGCACAGAGTGCAGATGTTACACAAAAAAACCCCCAAATTTCAGCAGAGGCTGCAGCCTGTAGATGTGGATCACGAGGCAAAGCTCGACAGTGCTGTTTAATCGTTAGTTGATGGGAGGTGTGTGTTTATCAGAGGTAGGGAATTGTTTCAAGGAGTATTTTTTGTTGTCTGATCCCTCTGTGCACAGAAATAGGCAGGAATGCTTGGAGGGGATGTCTCAGATTCCCTGGAGAGCAGTTACTGGGCTAATGCTGAGTCACTGATTATAGCTTTGCTGTTGTCCCTGGGAGAGCAGAGCATTTTCCATGCCCTGCATGCCGTGAACCAAGGCTGCTGCTGCTGCTGCCAGGCTGTTTCTCAGGTCTGTTTGTTCAGTGCTCCTAATTAGAAAGATGAGTCAAAGTGGGGAGTGGAGAAGGCTCTTACTAATGTTCTTGATAATTCAGAGAGAAAATGGGGAGGCTGTGAGGCCACTGAAAATGGGGAGCTGGGTGTGACCAGAAATACTTCAAAGTGCTGCTGCTTTTTCCTATTGTCCAACCACAGTAACCCTTATAGTTACAGTGGATGGTACAGACAGACCTTCTCTTCCCTGCAGAGCTTTGTCCAGAACTGCACATTAGGATGGGACTGATCACTGGAAACAGCAGATGCTTAGTGCTGTCAGACACCTTTGCCTCTTTAGCTTTTCCTTGACAAGTGTGTTATATCAGGAAACATACAGCAAAACCCTCTGTTAGTCCTGTAAATTTCAATACATCATGCCAGATTTATCTTTTCCACCTCCTTTGACTCTCCCTATCTCTGCTCCCTCACTCATGGACCTTGGTCATCACTATAGGCAGTAAAAGTTCTCCATGGCAAACCAGTGCAGCATCACTCCATGTGAATCCCCTAAATCTGACCACTGCAGTGGTGCCTGTACCTGAATCAGAGTAATGAGGTTTTTAGGTTGATGGAACGGTATCCCACTTGCTCAGTAAGAGGTCTGGAAACTGCTAATTGGAGTGAAACAGAGCTGAAGATGTTTTCTGCTTTATTGCTTATTTAGATTTGCCTTGCTTTTGTGAGTAAATTAGCAGAAATAACTCTGGTATTTGTGTACCAAAGGAACAAATCTTAACAAAAACTAGTTTCGTACTTGACCCTGTGATTTGTAAACCATGTTGTTGAGTTACATCTCAAGGGTCGTATCTGACATGAATGTGGGCAAGGTTCTTAAAGCAGTCTGTTCCTCTTTCCTGGCTACCACTTACTCCATTTCAGTTCTTTCTCTTCTCCAGTTTGTGTTTCTGTTTCAAGACTTGTATGGGTTTGCTTTCTGTGTTAGCAGCTCACATCCTGCATCCTACAGCACAAGGAAGGGCCAGCAAGTCAGGTGCTTCCAGCGAGATAACCTGTCACGCTGGACAAGAAAGAAGCCACCACTAGCCCTGAGCTCAAGCCTCACTCGCATGACCCTGGTGGCTCTGCTGTTGCCTGCCAGCTGTCAGCACAGACTGCATTCTGCACAAGGGCTGCAAGTGCAGCTGGGTGAAAATAACAGTTGGCTTTTTTTATTTTTTCTAATGCACACTTAGATGATAAAACCATGATAAGAGGAAGGAGGTGGTGGAAATTGTGTCCCCTATTGCAGATAAATTCAGGCCAGAATCTGCTGAGGAAGAAAGGATATGTGACTGAGGCAATTCCCAGAGAAAATGGGCTCATTGCACAGTTTCACAGTCGTGATAGAGTTTCCATCACTCCTTAGTTTGCCACACAGTGATTAAGAATTTCTTCACACACTCCCTGAGTCGATCAGGGATGCATTCAGAGTTACAGATTTAGAACGACCCTAAATCTTCGTAGCGGTGCCTGTTTTGTTACTCTGATTTATGACCAATTACAGTATTAGAAATAATAACTCTAATTTCCTGTATATAATATATATAATTACATATATTTCCAGTGTATGTGGTAATTCTGATTCATCCCGATGCCTGTTTGCAGACTGATGTAGAAGCGTTCAACATGGAGCATCTTAGATCAACAGTCCTCATAGGAGAGGTATCCCAGTCTCTTTATCATCTTCGTGGCCCCTCACTGGGCTTGCGCCAGTATGTCCATCTCTTGTGCCGGGGATCCCATAACTGGACGCTGCTTCCCTCACCAGGGAGGGTTAATCATTTTGGCAGTGCTGCTGGCAGCTAAGTGTTGGGCTGATCAGTTCTGAAGAGCACTTTATAGACTGTCTTAACAGAGGCAAGAAAGGAGTTTCAGACCATCCTATAGGCCGTAGGCCAAGACTGAAATGATTTTTTTTTTCTGTCAGAATGTGTTTGAAGCAAAAGTAAGTTATAGAATTGTAGAGCCATAGAATCAGTTATGTTGGAAAGGACTCTTAAGATCTTGGAGTCCAGCTATTAACCTGGCACTGCCAGATCCTCCATGTCCCTCAGCATCACATCTACATCTCTTTTAAATACCTTCAGGGATGGACACTTGATAACCCTTCTGGGAAGAAAGTCTTTTTAATATCCAGTCTAAACCTCCCTTGGTGCAACTTGAGACTGTTTTCTTTCCATTCTGCCCCTTGTTACCTGGGAGAAGAGACTGACCCACATGTTGTTGCAGCCTCCTTTCAGGTAGTTGCAGAGAGCAGTGAGGTCCCCCCCGAGCCTCCTTTTCTCCAGGCTAAACACACCCAGCTCCCTCAGCCCCTCCTCATCAGACCTGTGCCCCAGACCTTTCACAAATGTGTTTCCCACTGAGAGAAGTTGAGTCCCTTATTACAGGGCTTCTCCTTGTACTCCTGCTTGAATCTCTCCCAGAAACATCAGTCTCTGATCACTTACAGATGAATTCTGTGGTGTTACCAGCGTGGTTCCTGCTGGTCTTGTCCCTTAAAAGCAGAACTCACAGTACTGGGAGCTCTAGGAAGGATTATGACCTGATCCTGTGACACGTTGTCTTTTATTACAAGAAGAAATGGTGCTGAAACCCAGACAAGCCTTGGGGATGCCGTTTGTCTGCAGGTCACAAGCTCTGCCAGGTGGCACAGGGTTCAAACCTCAGTTTTATCACTGTCAAGGAGAGGTCACGGCGTAATGCTCCGTCTTTGCAAACTGCCTTCCATACTTCAGCTCCTGGGGGTGTTCACAGCAGGAAAGTCAATTTGTGTTTCTTTTTTAAAATAGACTGCAGTTTTCAATTTTTTTCCAGTTATACACAGGCACAAGAGTAAAACACAACGAAATTAGGAACTTTTAATTGACCTGCAGTTGTAAATGATAAACAAGAACACAGTGCTATATGAAACTCTAGGGGGTTAATGTTTTCTGTCTTCATATCTTTCTACATACATATACCCACTTCTTGCAGAATGATACATAAAAGCTGCCCTTCATTTTTATCTTTACTTCTTGGTTTCATGCAACCTTTCCTTGGCCTGGACTGAAATCACAATAAACCATCAGATTTCAAAAGGGTTTTTTTCCTGAAAATCACTTTGTGAGGTCAAGTAGATCATGACCTAAACAGCAACAGTTCCAGAGGAGAATACAGAGCCTCGAATATAAGCGTTACAGAAAAATCCCTCCAGCCAATTATATGCTGATCCATGTGTTGCAAATACAGTTTAAAAAAAAAAAAAGAAAAGGAGAATTTTCTCAGTTTCACATTAGATATATGACAAGAGACTTATGCCCATGTTTGAACATAAATATTTTATTATTCTGCTAAATTTGTAAAGTTCCCTTTGAGAACTCTGAGGGTCAGAGACTTCATTTTATCCAAGGAATTCTACGGACAGACTTCTCATGGAGTAAATACAAAACTGTTCTCTGCAGCCCAATTAATACATACACATTTGTATACACACAAATGAACACATGCATATCTTTCAAGCCATTTTTGTTTTATTTAATGGTGGGTATCCCAAAGGATTTGCATGTTAATGACAATGTCTGCAGCGAAGCTTCTGGCAGCTGGTAAATGACAAAATAAAGGTTCAGCCCTTGAAGCAAATGAGCAGGCAGTACCTTGAGAATGATGCCATTTAAAAAAAAACAACCTCAAAAGTAAGATTTGTCACTAACATCTTAGAGTTGCAGTTAGGCTGCATTTGCTGCTGTCTATAAAATGATATGCATTTTTAGTGCAGTGATATTTTGGGACACTTGTGCCTGTAACTTCACAATATTTTTTCTTTAATGTGCAAGGGTGTCATACAGAAGAAAGAGGGAATCTCACCAGGGAGTTAACAAACTAAGATTGCAATTGAGTCACAGTTTTAAAGGATCTTCCTAACATTGCTTGAATTTGCATTTGTGCCGACATGTTTTCTGGTTTGCAGCCAAAGCCCAGTTGCTGGAATCAGTAGAATTTTGTGGTATTTTCAATTAGCTTTGGTTGGATATCTCATGAAGGGTGGATTTCAAAGAGATGATGGGCCCAAATAAATATTTTATAGTTGACCTTTCAATTACATGGGACTGTTTTGGATTTTCTTTTCGTTCTGAATAATTTTGTTTCTTATATTAAAAATGCAGTATTTCAACTTTAGATGATAGCAATTTAAATATAGTAAAAAGTAGTTGATACAGGGATGCAAATGCAGTTAATCACTCTTATATATCTGTGAAACCAGCACTGTCTGACTGCAACCTAAAAGTCTTTGAGGTTAAGAAAGCTAGACAGTTTTGGGTTTGGAAGCTACCAAACCTGGTAAGTAATTGTTTTACTGGTACTGCTGACTTTTATCCACCTTTCAGTGCCCATGTAATTCCATCTAAACTTGACCTTGTGTGTCAAGTTGGAAATGGAAATAGTATCTTAATGTCAGATTTTCGATTTTAGATTCTCTAATCCACAAAAATCACTTTTATGCTAGTCAGATCTCTCCATCCAGAAAGTCATCCCTTTTTGGATGTCAGGCTCCTTGCCAGGAGAAAGCTTTCAGCATCACCACCACTGCTGTGTGTGTATCCTGACAGGCAGAAGTCAAGGAAGTGAAAGAGGGATAAAGGAAAACGTGTCGCAGGGGAGAGGGATGGTGGAGCTCATCATGGCGTTTTCAAAGAGCACAGGAAAAGTGCAAAGAGCACTGAAGAGAAAAGCTCTACCCCGCAGGCTCGAGAGTTTACATCAGTAGCAGAAATCAGAGCCATTTCCCAGCAGCTTTTGCTGGCAGCAAGGCCACGGAGCAACATCATTAGAGAAGTCCTGTTGGGCATCCTTTGAAACCCTCCAATTTCTCCCGTATCCTGGTTTTGCTCAGGCACACGGGAGAGCTGAGCTTTTAGGCAGCTGCACAGCATGCTTTGTGTTCACAGTTTTGCCAAGTGACCCGTTCACCAACAAGGCCTTCAGCAAACATGTTTTTAAACAATGTTTGTCATTTTGCTGGAGCCTGGGACTTGGCTCTTGATGTGTGCGAGTTGGCACAATTCCTTTTTGGGCTGTTGCACTTCAGAACCGCTCTGGACACCAACGGAGCTGTTCATGTACCAAAGCTCATCTGCAGGCTTGGGTTCTTTGCCTGGAATTGGGGCTGAATAAGGACAGCTGACCTCAGACAACCTCTGAGGGCCTGTAAATCACAGTCGAGAATGAAGGCTTATCTTTTTCTGAAATGGACCAGCGATGGATCTGTCAGTCAGCACTCAGAGAGCTGAATTTCTATTCCATCATTCAACAAAACAGAAAGTTTTATCCTTCATGTTTAATTTTATTACATTCTATCCCCAGCTATTCCTGCCATTTTTTCTTAAAGGAAGCTTTTCTGTTTTCCTGAATTTAACCCTGGCCTTCCTTACCTGTGTTTTTCCTTACCTGGCAGCTGACTATGCCTGAATGATGGATGCTAAGACCAATTTTGTGAGAGAAGACCTCACAGATACAGTCTGTTATGAATAAAATATGGCAGTTTAAGAAGAAATCCTAAACATAGGGAGCAGAGTGTTTAGTCTTCTATTTTGACTTCCCAGTCAAAACCCTCAGACCTGATCTCTGTATAAAAGTTGGCTAGAGGTCACCTCCAAATGCAGTTTACTCTGGTTTTATTACATTTACCAAAGCCATTAGGACAGCCAAGGATATTAGGGAGAATGCTTTAAAAACTGTGAAGTTCTGACTCGCATCATTGCATTCACAAATCAAAATGTCTGAATTGCGCCAAGGAACCCAAGTGTGAAAATTGGGTTTTGGTAATTTTCTGGGGTCTTGTGTTATGCCTTTTGTTTTCTTTTAAAGGAGCTGAGGGCAGGAGTATTATTAGTGTTAGCCTGTCGTGAATTAATTTTGCTTCTTGAAAGAAAAACTGCTGGGGAGAAGCAGCTCTTCCATTCTTAGTCAATGTCTGATTGCACCAAGATTTAAAGGCGGGGATGGAGCTTGATGTGTTCAGATGGGACTTCTGGGCACTGCTGAAGTATAAATAGCAAATATTAATAACAAATACAAACACTGACATGTTTCTTGTTTAAAAGCCATGTGTGTACATTTGATCTATATTATTGTGTGTTTTCTTCTCATCTTTCTTGTCTACCCTTCTAGTTGTCTCCTTTTGTTGCCATCTCAAATGGGGGGGTTTCATAGCTTAGTTTAGGGATGAGGTCTCATATTTTGGTTTTGTGTCTTCAAAACACTAAAATCTGTTTTCAAGCCTTCATTCTACTGCTAAGGTCAGCAAAACTGGGCTCCAAGCTGGGCATTATTGAGCATTACAATTATGTATTACACTATGAGTGTTTCATCTCTATAATCAAATTTTTATGGTGAATAGTCAGTATCTTCCCGGTAGGGAGTTAAAAAAATGTCCCCCAAAATGCTATCTGGCAAAGAAACATGAGCAAGGACAAGCAAAATGCACTTTTTGGTGGAATTACCTTGATTGCTTTGGTGGAGCTCCAACACCAGGGCCCTAAAAAGAGGGAAAAAAATCCTCCAATCCCAATATTTTGATATGACCTCTTCTAAAGTAACAATTCACATTTTTGGAGGGTTTGCTGTTGCTTGGTTTTTATTTTAAACTACTTCAGATTTTTATTTTTAAAATTGCAGAATTAGAACTCAAAATTACAGCAAAAAATTTCTAGTCAGTTGACAATTTTTTCCATTACATGGAAAATTTCCCCTTTAGATCAAACAAGAATTAAATTATATAGGTTCTCTTTTTGCTGGTGAATTTGTCTTGAAAAATTACATGTCCAGAGGGCTCTTTGTTGGTCTCAAGTTTATACTAATGTTTTATTTATGAAAGATGTAGAAAAATCTGCCAACACATACAGTGTAAGCATGTGTGGTTAGATTCCTGACTCAAAACTTTCATGACCTTTTCTGTAACACATCTCAGCCTGACCTCTTTAAACCCTTTTAGGAGTACCTCTCTTACTATTCAGGTGTAGTCAAGTGTAAAGTAAGATTGTGAGAATATAAAACAAATACAAATTTCAGCACTGGAAAGGGCATTCCAATACAAAGCAGGACAAAATTTTCCATGGTGGATCAGGGAAAAACATTTTTATGTGTAGATTTCTGTTCGGGGAGGTTGTTTGCATAGAGGAAATAACCTGTTAAAAAATCTGATGTTTTCCTTACTGCGTTGTATCCATGCTTGGAGGCACTCTGTCTCTCTGATGGTTTGACTCCTCGTTGGACGTGGGCAGTTCCCAAGCTGCTGTCCTTGCTTTGATCTCCAGGGAGTTGACTTTATTAGAACTGTGTATATGTGTGTGTGTGTTTTGCAGCAAAATTTCTTTGCCACAGGGGCAAAGAGGGCATGAAAAACTATGTATTCCGTTTATTTCAGAAGCCTCCGGGCTTTTTAGATTCTAGAGGACACTTATGGCAGGAGAAAGGCAAATGTTGTCAGAAGGGGCAAGAGGGACAACTCAGGCAGCTGCAGACCAGGCAGTTTCACTTCTGTCCCTGAAAAAATCATGGAGGGGGTTTTTTGACACATTTGTGGGTACATGAAGGTGACTTTAGAATGATCAGCATATGTTTGGAAAAGAGAAGGCCTAATCACAGCCTTCCAGTACCTGAAGGGAGCCCACAAGAAAGGTGGAGAGAGACCATTTATTTCCAAGGGCCTGGAGTGACAGGAGAAGGGGGAATGGCTTCCAACTGACAGAAAGTAGGTTTAGATTGGATATTAGGAAGAAATTCCTTCCTGTGGGGGTGGTGAGGCCCTGGCACAGGTTACCCAGAGAAGCTGTGGCTGCCCCATTCCTGGAAGTGTCCAAGGCCAGGTTGGATGGGGCTCTGAGCAACCTGGGCTAGTGGAAGGTGTCCCTACCCATGGCAGGGGGTTGGAATGAGATGATCTTCAAGGTCCCTTCCAACCCAGGCCATTCCATGATTCTGTGATTTACCCTTGGTACCCTTAGCTTGACCAGTCTGATTGTGGTCCATGATTAAATGACTGAATCCGGATATAATTCACCGTGACATTAGCAAAGCTTTCAGCACGGTCTCCATCAGAATGCAGAAAAGGATGTTACAGTCAAGATGGGGAGAAGAAACCTGGCTGGACAGTCAGACTGCAAGAATTTAATGGTTCATGCTTTGTCTGGAGGCCACTTAAAAGTAGTATTCCCAGGAGTTTCTCTGGGAACTTGCCCTATTTAGTACCTTAAAAAAAATCCTGAGGCTACAGTGCATTCTTTATGCCAGACTACTGATAACTGGCAGTGCTGTCATAAGTAATATCTAACTTTGGAGGCTGTAGAAGGGAAACAGTGGAATAATCCTATTCTGCATCTCTGAGCTCCTGAGGGCCAGTAGCTTTCCCTGGTCTTTTTATACATCCCTCGGCTTTTACTTTCTTGCCGCTGCTGGGCTGTGTTCAGTACAAGGAAGTTTCTGTGTGCGAGAGGTCACTCCCTGAACAAACCTGTGTGAGATAAGCTCTTCCAACTGCCTCAGGAACATCCTGGTGGGGTGTTTTAAGTTGCAGGAATTACTGCACTTGGTGATAGTGAAGCAAGTGAGCAGCTGGCTGGATTTCAACCACCCCAGTATCTGTTGGAGGGAACACAACAGGGCATAAGCAGCGCAGGGAAGTTTCTGGAGTGTGTTGATGACAAGTTCCTTCTCTGAGTGATAGAGGAACCACCAACAAAGAGGAGCTGGTGGGGAATCTCAAAGGCAGCCTCAGCTGCACTGACCGTGAAATGGTGGAGTTGAAGATCCTCAGGGCAGTGAGGAGAGTGCACAGAAAGCTCATTTCCTTGGACTTCAGGAGACAGACTTTGACTTCTCCAGGAATCTGCTTGGTAGAGTGCCATGGGATAGAGCCCTGGGGAGAAGAAGTGCCCTGGAAAGCTGCTTGATACTCAAGGATCCACCTCCTCCGAGCAATGTGTGTGTCCTGATGAAGAGTCAGGCAAAAATGCAAGGAGGTCTGTGTGGGTGAGCAAGGAGGTCCTGGACAAACTCAAACACAAAAAGGAAACCTACAGAAAGGGGAATCAAGGACAGGTAGCCTGGGAGGAATACAGAGAAACTGTTTGATCAGTCAGGGATCAGGTTAGAAAAGCCAAAGCCCAGACAGAATAAAACCTGGCCAGAGATGTCAAGGGCAGCAAGAAAAGCTTCTACAGGTACATCGGTGATAAAAGGAAGACTGAAGGAGTTGGGGTTATTTGGCCTGGAGAAGACAAGGCTCGGGGGAGAGCGCTTAGAGCAGTCTTCCAGTGCCTAAAGGGGGCCTACAAGAAAGCTGAAGAGGGACTTGTGAAGATGTGAGATACATATCAGAACTTCCTATTCTTCCTCCAGGACAACTATTTAAATATGTAGATAAATCATAGCTTCAGTCTACCCCTTCTGTCAAATAAATGAAAATTATTTTCCCTCTTTCAGTGAGGGAGAAACCAGATGTACAGCTTCCAGATGCAGCGTGTCAAAGGCTGACCTAATATGGAACTTGCAGTGAGTTCCCATTTCAACAAACGTGCAGTAAATAAAATACCTGTTTAGATATTTTTCTGGAGCCTGGTTTATTTGACCTGTATCAGCAGAAAGCAAGCAAGGGAGCTTGTGTCTCATGAGTTCTGACTTTTTTAACCCAAAGACCTGTAAGAGCAAGGTTAATCTTCCCTTCTTTTAGCTTCTAAAAGAGACATTTACCTAAAGGGTGCAGTTTCATGCATGACCTGAGCCACTCAAAGTCCCTGCTGACGCCACCAAAAAGGGTGGATTCTCCAGGTGCCACATGAGCTGGCTGCTTCCCACATGCTGCTGTTAGGCCTTAAACCTAGTCAGAGCAAAGGAATTGGTCTGACTGGAAATCCACAGACAACCTTAATCCCCTGCGCAAAACCCAGCCCCAAAATTTGCCAGCAGTAACAAGAACACCTCCACCCTCTGGCTGAAAAGGTAACTCCTGCCTGTGCCAGTTCAGCTCCTGGTGTGGCCATGTGACAGACAGGAAAGCAGGGAAGAGCCTTGGCTGTCAGTGGAAACGTGGAGTTAGACTTAGGCTCTCATAAAGAATGAGGGAGGCTCAAGTACACATGTGTTTACTCTTAAGTCTTTAGCCTAATCTAGGCAGCATTTGAGACTGAATTCCTAGCTTTTGGGTGCCTAAAGCTAGAAAAGAGTGCAAGACAAGGAGAAGAATATGCCAGTGAAAGAATACTAAGCTGTGACATCTTTTCCAGTGTCATGGGTAAAGGCTCTTACCCAGCCACAGAATTCCGCGTTGCACAGTCAGAGATAACCAGAATATGTTTTAGAGGTCATTTATGTGTTGGCTTGTTCAGACATGGTCTTGCCAGCTGGTTTTTCTGTCAAGCTTCATGCCCAAGGTGCAATTCAGCTTTCCACGTACACTGTGTAGGTTACCCAAAGTTTCTAAGAACATGGAGGTGTGGCTCATAACTACTTCTTCATATGTAATATTAGGAGAATGCTGCATATTTTGGAGAGCTGGGTCCTAACCCACGACATGCCTTCTCTGAGATACTCAAGGGATTCCTCTGTGAAAATAGGGCTTACTATTTTATTATTTTTGAAACAGTAGAAAACCTGAGGTGGGTTCGAGTTGGGTTTTTTTGGCTTTTTGGTGTTTGGGGTTTTTTTGCAGAAAGGGCAAAGAACCATAAATATGTGTACATGTAACTATTAATGTCATAAAGAGTGTGATGAAATACAGAAATAGACTGCGGAGATAACCCATATTATAGATAAGAATTTGGAGAGGGATATGTAACATGGCCGGGCACATCCAGAAAGATAAGCAGGGAAAATACAGACTTGCTCAAAAGAATGAGAGACAAGACTCCTTCATCTCCACCCTTTTTCCTTCATCCATCTCCTGCATGTTGTCGTCATATGTGTTCTTCAAGGAAGGGATTTTCTCTGCACAAGGAATCTTGCTATATCCATTAAAGAAAGGACAGTCAGGTTTGATTCCTGTCTTTCCTTCAATTTAAAGTACTAGTCCTTGCCATGTCATATCCATTGTCAAAACAGATGATCATCCTTTTCTTACCCTGTGTAGATTAAAGAGAGGATTTTAATCACTTCATAAATATCTGCCAAAACACTGCTTTAGAATCTCTTACAAGCATCAAATAAGTGGTTCTTTAAATATAATCCCTGTAAAGGATTTACAGTAAGGTTGCACAAGAAATCAAGGCATGGAAGTTCATAGGGGGAGAAATTTCTCGTATGTGAAGGCTTGTGTGTGCTAAAAATACATTGCGGCGTGTTCTCAGTAGATATTAGTCTCATTCTAATATTTTTTAACCTAGTATACATGGTCCTGTGAAAGCTCGGTGTCTGCTGCAAGTCCTGAGTGCTGATTTTGCTTGGTTTTGTTTCATCATGAGCAGAAATACAAAATGTGATCTAAGTCAATGGACTAGTTTTGGTAGCAATGTCCAAAGGGCATCGGGACTCTGTACACTGTAGCCTGAATCGCAAAGAAATACAGAATAAATCAAGTTTACTGCAATTCAGAATTGTTAATGTAGTGCCTGTATGATTTTGATGGAGTTTTATCAATGGAGAGTCTCTGAGCCTTTAGGGAATGGTAATTAGATTCTTCCCTGTCAGATTTTTCCATGTGCACAGTACATTGAGTGAGAGGACAGTAACCATTCTTAGCAGCACAGAGACCTTGAGCTTCAGTAGGGCATGGAAGCATTAAATCATTTTGTCATCCTTCCAAAATTTTGCCTTTCGATCCTTCCTTTTGAAGCTTGGAAGATTATCATTCTTTCTGCCCTTCCTCTATTACTTTTTCCATATCTTTCTGACAGGCAGGATTTGCTGCTTTGGGGCCCAGCAACCCATTTCCCCACTTTTCACTAAGCCCAGAAATCTCCAGGAAAGGTTTTGATCTCAACATGACTCTCACATCAGCGATTCTAACTGCACCATTTCCTGGTCAGCTCTGATGCAAATCTTGTCCAGCTCTACTGCCATTTTCTGATGATGATTTGTAGATCATTACAGCCATGACCTGCTTGGTTCCATCTCCATGTATCTCCTTTGCCTCCCAGAATTGCAGGGTCACCTGTCCGTCCTGTGACCTGTACCTCAGCAATTGCGGTCAATAGTAAGTCCATTTTAGCACATCATCACAGATGCAGAAATGGGGAAAATTAGAAGAAAATCATAAAATGGTTTCGACTGGAATGGACTTTGAAGATCATCTCGTTCCAACCCCCCTGCCATGGGCAGGGGACACCTTCGACTTTCCCAGGTTGCTCAGAGCTCTATCAACCTGGCCTTGAACATTTCCAAGGGTGGGGCAGCCACAACCTCCCTGGGCAACCTGTTCCAGTGCCTCACCACCCTCACAGGAAATCCCTTCCCTTTAGGAAGCCAAGTCCTTTATTCCATACTGTTCTGTGTGTCTTTTCTTCCTCTCAGCATAACACACATCCCTTACTCCCAAATGCCTCACCTTTTCCTAAACTGTTTTCTCTCCTTTTCTAATGTGAGTTTTCTATGTCCCTCTCTTTCTGGTACCTGGGCAACTGCATTAGAAACCTATTTCTTGCCTTCCTTTTCATCCTTATCTTTTAGTTTCTATTTTAATTGCTGTGGTTTGGATTTGCCTAACCTGTGTAAACGAGTTATCTCCTGTGTTTGTGCATTTCACTCCAGAGTACCAGCACCCAAACTGATATTTCAGAGTCGAGTAAGATTTTGACCAGCATTGTGATCTCAACAAACCAAGCAGCTTAAGTACATTTGTGTTTTCCAACTCCAGCTGCAACACGAACTCCATGCTCCGCAGTGTCAGAGTTTGGGATCTCACTGAGACAGAGACTGATCTTATGAGGTCCCTTCCAACAGTTTTTATCAACTTCAACCTGAGAATGATAAACAATGCTTTTTTTCTCAGAAGAACACATGCACGCTGAGGCCACAGTCTACCCATGCAACATGCTGTATCGCTCACCTGAACACCACAATATTAATCTGAGAGACCTTAGCAGTCCTGGGAGAAAAGAAAAAGAGAACTAAACTTGTAAAATTTATGGCCTTATAGAACGGAAAGCAACAAACCAGCAAGTTAAGTACATAGCTGAAGTGCACTGCAGGTATAGTAGCCATGCACCCCATGGATACCAACCAGAATAATGCTGTGTGGTTTGGGAGCAGTCCAGTTGGGAAAACTTTCCAGCAGAACTTCATCCCATCAGTATCTTGATATACTGAGCTAACCCCACGTTTGCTTGTGTCTTCCTGGGAGGTGGTGTGTATCTCCATAATTAAGAGTTGTAATCATAAAGATAGAGATCAGTTACTGAGTTGCTTGATGGAGACAGTTCTCAGTTTTTTACATCAGGCAGGTGGTGTGTTTCAAAGGTTATCATTTTACTGGGAGCCTTGACAAGGGAAGGTGTTGCCCTTAGATTGTTATCTTATCAAAGAGGAATGTATTTAATGTTTATTGCTGTAAAACATTAACCATAAATAAACGGTGAAGTTTGTTGATGGACACGCTCCATCTCCTGAGGGACACGGCAAATACACTCGTATCTCAGCATGCCACACTGAGAACTGAAATGCATAAAATAAATGAAGCTGTGTCATGTTCGCTTCACTATGAACCGAGCGAATTTTGCTGCAGGCTTTAAGCAAAATGACAGCTTTTTATTTAGCAATTTCAGTGTTGATCAGTATCAAACTATTATACTGCTCTTAGGCTACCTACAGCTTTTAATGATATTGGAGTATCTCCACCTAGTTTAGTTCAGGAGAGAAGAGTGAGCCCCCTGTGATGTTCTGGCATTCCCGTTTCGATGACATGGTTGTAAAAGTTCCACCTTTATCCCAGGTAATCCAAAATTATGGATGTCTAAAGAAAAAATCTGCAGAGTAAGTGTCGCTCTGTAGGAATCAAGGCGGCCATTTCACAGGGTCAGGTTCAGCTCGCAGCAGCATCAGTGTTTGTGCTTTTTACACAAGCAGGGCATGTCTTGCTCCAATTTTGAGGCTATTAGGCCTGGTCATCACCAAGTTATTATTATAAATCACAGTCCTTAATTGCTGATTGCCATAATCATTACTGGGTGCATGTGCTGAAGAAGTCCTGAAAACAGGATGGAAGGACACTGGAGATGTTGCGCGTGGCCAAGAAGTGAAATATTGAGCTTTTTTAATCACACATGTACTATACAAAGCAGAGGAAGGTGTTTGCTGGTATGCAATTTAGATGGAAGGAGAGGAGTAGAGAAAGCAGTTGCTGGGGCAATTGCAGTGCAAGGCACTCGTGGAAAGAGCATACTGCAGTTCAGTAGCTGTTAAACAAAAACCACAAAAACAATGCCATCTTGTATGTCCATATTTTATGACTGAAACAGCTAAAATGGGAGACTGGGTGTTCCATGGGCATAGGTGGGTCCTAGAAATCTTCTCTAATGTCTGAAGGGTATTATTTAATAATCTTTAAAAAGAGCCATACCAGCCTTCTGCCACTACAGCAGTTTTGGAACAGCTAAAAGAGGTGCAAAAATATTGCAGTCTGAGCTCATGGGAATGTCCTGGGAGGAAGTGGGGGGTCCAATCTCCTTCCACCTGGGAAGAAGAGCCTTTTCCTTTCCAAGGGACGAAGAAGGAGCGAGCAGAAACACGAATAAAGACAGAAGTAGAAACAGAAGCAGTGATGTTATCTTTGAGTCTGTGTAGTTTCATTAAGCACTACAAGCGAGGCTTCATTTCTGCATTCATGAAAATATCCAGCTGCCTTCTCTTCCTCTGTAGCAATTAGTTTCTTGGTAAGAAACAAAACCATGAAGGCTCCAGACCAAGGCACTGTGCCTGTGGGGCTGGGACTATTTTCTCTTCTATATCTGCACTCCAATGTGTATTGCCTCATCTTCAAAGAGCAATGACATTAGCAGTTGATTTTCTGCAGTCCTTGTCATCTCTAATGCTTTGATTTTAGAAAATGCAGGCATTCTAAAGGGTTATAAAATCTCACCTTAGTAATGGTGCATTCGGTTAAAAACCTGTGCACATAATCCGAAATTCTTCCTTGTTTCCTTTTTGTTTTCAGAATGTGTTTGTATCTTTGTAAAAGGCAATGTGGGAACCCATCTGCTTGTTAGGGATAAATAATAAAATTGTAGATTATCTCCGGCAGATATTTGTCAACACTGCGCAGATGTGTACATATACAAACCTGCATGTCACGTTTTAAATTAATTCAAATAAGGTTGTGTCATTTGTTCGCCTTTAATCACTGCTACTGCTTTGTCTCTCTTTTGGGGAGGCTATTTGGGAAACAGTGATTATTTTGCATGTATTAAGAAACCCTTCCCCTTGTATTAGCACATATTTCAGTAGGGGAGATCAGATGATAAAAGAAATCAAACTGATGGACCCAGGAACAAAGGAAACCATGGGCTTGACAGTCAACCTGTAACCTCCACCAATAATAGCTGGAAATGTTTCCTTGGAAACCAGGCTGAAAACCAAATTCTCTCATATTAAATTTTCAATTTAACTGAGAAGCCAATTGTATGTGATATTAACTCTCCACGCGTGCCATTGTGTTTTTTAAATAGCAGGGAATAACCTGAAGTAGGTGCACATAAACGGGGGTATGTTTCTGTGTTCCTGTGAATCTGTACATTGGTTTTGATTCAAAGGTGAACATTTCCCCACTGACAGTAGGAGAAAGCAAATAATTTAGGTAGAAGTCATAGCTTTCACACAGAAATACATGCTGTGAAATTATCCTTTGTGCTGGACAGAATCAGTTGCAGAAGAAATGCATTGGTATGTAATTTGTCAAAATAAAATGTAAGGTTGGTTTCCTTTGGAGGTTCCAGAAAGATATTTTAGAAAATGTGGTTAATTCATTATTTACCCTGACTGGGGGACAACTGAGCAACTATTGCAAGAGCCAGAAAACATTTTTGCCATTAGATGTTGGAGAATTAGAGGCCCAAAGGTGTGGCTAAACCAAAACCTTGCTTATGTCTGCAATAAAGATTAACCTCCTGCTGGAATGGACATGGAAAGACAAGCTCTAGCAATCCTGAGGCATTGGTTCTCTGCTACTGTACACTGATACACATTTAGCCTAATCCAACTGCATGTTGCCCATCCATTTACACAAAATGGACAATATAAAAAGCTCTTGAAGAGGTGCTTTTGAGATCTGAGATTGTTTCTGGAAGTGTTTTTCATGTACCGTTACAGTGCTGATTTGGGATCTGTGCTGCATCAAAGGAGAGTTAACACAGCTGCCTCTGAGTTCATCTGTGAATTGCAGAGGAGGTTCTTCTGATTGTCTACTTTAGTTGCTGTACATCTGTTTATTTCATTTGCCAGTGTCTGCTTCAGTCATATCAATCCCTCCTTGGTCCTTCTCAGATGTGCCCTCTGAGGACAGTTTTCACCACTTTTATTTAGATGAAACCCCTGGATCACCAGGTGGTAATTTCCATGTTTCCTATTTGTGCTGTCTCTGTGGACACATTAGAAATGCTGCCTCTGGGCAGTTTTCCTCCAGATAAAATATTAGCTCCTGATTATAATGGGTCAAAAGCAGTTTCTGTTGGGGGGGACAGGTATGAAGAGCAAAGCAGTTATTTGTACCCTCTGTCTTTGCAAGCTTGGAGCTGGAGAGAGTGATCTCCCCAGCCTGCTTGGAGGCAAGCAGAGGCATTCTCGAGTGAACACCATCTTTAAATCTCTTCCCAAGGGCTGTTACTCTCTAAGGCTGGCATTGCTCTGCCTCACCCATGTGCTTGTCCCTTCCTTCTCCCTGGGGCCTTGTGCTGTCCCAGCACAGGACTGAGAAGCAATGAACAGTGTCAGAGGAGAACACATGGTACCTACAAAAAATATAGGTTCTTCCACAAGCTTGTTACCCAAGTTTTTTACTATTCTCCCCAATGTGTCTTGCCTTTATCAACACAATTTCTTATGCTCCAGTTACAAAGAGATAATAATACTCCTAATGCTAAATGTGTGCTGTATTTTATTTTAAACATAAATTTGACTCTGAGTCAGTCCCATAATTTTAATGTTAATTTGTCTCCCAAATGGGAGCTCTCAGGAAAGAAACACGTAGTTAAGTCAGGCATATGACCTCTTAAAGGGCTTTAAAATACCCGGGTTCCCCCTCCAGTTCTTCTGTTGCTTTGTTATGTGACCTTGGGTAGGTCGCTTCAAATCTGTTTCCTACTCTGAAAAATTACATGTCTCTTCTTTATAAAGAACTGACTCAAGAAAAAGGCTACGTAATAATTAGGTACTAATGAAATACTTAATCAAAAAACCTATTTGCAATCCCAAATACATGCCTGGAGACCTTTAGTACCCTTCTGCCTCAGATCTAATCTGGGAGGTTGAGGGACATTTAATCAGTGTTGTTCCCTGGCCAGTCACACAACTTCGAGACCATCCTCTTTCAGTTTGCTTTCCGTGGACTGTGCACCTGTGGAAGCAGTGAGTTCCTTGGAATGCAGATGCTCTCTAGGAAAGCAGTCAGCTTTGTGTGCCTTGCTACAGATTGTTCAGGTACTAATAGATATTCAAATCCCTGGCATCAGGGGAATCAGCAGAACATGAAACCAGAGTGGTGAGAGACATCTATGCTAAAAATAAATAAACCCAAAATAAGATAAGCTCAGTGCCCAGGAAAGGGAACATGCAGGGAAAGTAAAAGCAAGTTCAGCACTGAAGAAGGAAAGGGTATCTTACTAAAGAGTAACTAGATTTTAAAGTTAATTATGTATGATGTTTAGTCAATTAAATGAGGCTTCAAGCTGTACTAAACATTTGTATGGATAAAAATAAATATTGCAAGTAAAATATGTATAAAAAGATAATGTTGTAAATGAAACACTTAAACTAATCCCTTCATTCTATAAAACCATGATGAGGCCTGACTGGGAAGATGTGATTTCCCAGCTGCCTGATGCAGATTTACATCTTTTTTTGAAACACCTCTTGTAGCTCTTGTCAGATGGTGGGCAAGAACAAATTCATCACAGGTCTGCTGCTGCACAGTAGTTCTTATGCCCCTGGATAATTTCTCTTGTTTTGTGCTGTGTTTAATTTACTCAGCAGTCCTTTTCTCTGCTTTTCTTTAATTTTCATTCTAACAGCAAGGCAAGATGCATTTTGGCTCCAAAGGCACAGCTGAGCCCATGCACTGGGAAGGTGCCAGAGCTTCTGAGCTGCAGCACTGAAAAGAGGGAGTGCCAAGACATGCCATTTCTATTCTGAAAGCTTTAACATTTTGTTAAAAGAGATTTCATTTTCTCCAAGGCCAGCAACACACCTCCAGGGAGTTGGTTCAGCAGGTCACCACAGAGACTGAATGAAAAGGCTGTGTAGGTAAAGTGGAAGAGAAGTGCTGTCTCTTCAATAGGATCCCCTTTAATCTGAAAACAGCAATTCACTTTCTCACTCCTTCCCAGTTTCTTTTTAAGGCATGGCATGTATTTACTGACTCTCTCAATGCAGTTTGGCAGTTTATCTTCTTGCTTCAGTGACAGAACTGAAGGTGACAGCTACCCAGGGTGCCCTTGATCCTGGTCTTTGAACACAGGCTAAACTCCAGCTTCTGCCAACATCCTGCGCTTGAAATGAGCCCCCCAAGATAAGGCCCACATTTTATTGCTGTTATTTGGCAGGTGTAATGGACTTGATGTGAGGCGATACCTTTACAATAGATCTGTTAGCGCTTTCAGTTTAATCTGATTAAACTCTCCCAGACACCTACTTAGGAAAGGTAGACAGGATGAGTCTGAGTCAGAAAGATTAAGGTGACTCTTGCACGATCATAACCAGGTTAGAGGCAGAGGTAGGAATTTGAGTGGCACCATAAACATAACAATGGGCACATAAACACACTCAGTGAAATCAGGGCCCAGGCTGTGGGAGGGGAAGAAGGGCTGGCGCAACATCATTCAGTTGCTCCCCATTCCCACTTCTTGCACAGGTCTTGACCTTTTGGAACTGTAGCAAGAGACTGGCAATCAGCAATCAGTGTGGAGGAGGTAGCTGAAGCTGATAAATCCGTATCTAAATCCCAGGTCAGTGTGTTAAACTCTGGGCCACCTAACCTCCCTAATTTAAGTTGGCTACAGGGAAACCTTCAATATGAACTTCCACGTTAGAAAAAATAAGTGATGTGAGCGGAATGAGGGCTGGGTGATCAGACTGTCTCCATTATTCATGAAGGGAAAACCAATCAAAACACTGTATTGTCTCTCCTAAATGTTTCTCAGGTGACTGACAAACAGAAGTTGGACGGGTTTCCTCATTTGTTGCTTGTGATTATACCACTGTGGCTTAGAGCATCATTTCTAGGATGAAATTTTGACTAGGAGGGAAGGGTAGACAGGTTCATTTACCCTCCAGCCAGTCCTTGAGTAATGGATGTTGCATGTAAATGCTTCATAATAATTATGAAGAAAGATATGAGTTCTTGTGTTGCCTCCCAAGGGACTCATGTCACACAGCTTGTTACAGTTGTTTCTTTGCTAATAGAAGAAACTGGTTGTAGGCGTAATTCTGCCACGGTGTGTGGGAGGGAAATCTTGGGGAACAGATGGTTCTTGGTGAACAGACTCCAGTGACTAAGACCGAATCTCAAAAAAGAATTAATCTATCAAGCTGATTTGCTGATGAACATAAATAGGAAAAATAACCATAATATAATCACAAAAACGAACCATGAAGCGAGGCTGCTTGTTGTATGCTTGACGGTGGTGTTTCTCCCTGGTATGGAAATTGCTTTTTAATAGCTCTCTTATGGGAGGGATTCTCCAAGCTGTTTCTTTTTAAAATGCTGATGTATTTATCATTGAGCACAAGAGGGCAGAAAACCAGGCACTCAAAACTCCCAGTGAAAAAAAAAGAGTTTTGCAGTAGGAGAAATTTTGCATCTACAGATTCATGTCTGTCTGCTTGAAGGTGGAGTGGGAAACCATTGGGAATTTCTGGTGGAGGTGAACCTAGTCTTGCATCTACTCAGTGTCTGCAGAGGTCTTGAGAGAAAAAACACAGTGATAACCCACACGTGCAACAGTAATTGCCTGCCTGTGAGGCCCTCTCTGCAGCTCCCTGGGGAGGTGGTAGTTTGTGCACAGAAAGATTTTAGAAAACCGACCAATATGTACACTTAGAATGGGCAAATTTCTCCAGTTAAGCTCATTTCAGTCCCCTCACACTTATCCCTTAAAGGTCGTGGTTTAATTATCGGCACTGATAACGGCTTTCCTGACCAATACAGAGCAATTTCTGACACCAGGTTGCTGGGTGGGTGGATTAAAGTCTCTCTCTGGTGAAAGAGGTTTTCCCCTACAGAAGAAGTACCCAGGACTGTGGGCTGTTGCTCAGTCATGAGTAATCTCTTAAGAGCTCCTTGCCAGCCATTTGATACGTTGGTGTTGCATTTTCAGGGCATTTAGAAATCCCACCAGCTGGGAATTAGATAAGCAAGCATCTCAATTTTACCAGTGTGAGAATAGAAAGCAGTTAAATTAAGTGGTCCTTTCTTATGTGGCAGTATTTTTTCAGGACTCCTGTGATTGCTATATTGACTGAAATGCAATTTTAGGTCTATTAGGCTTGCAGACCCAGCACAGCTCAGGGGAGATTATTTTAAAGTCCATATCCACAGTGAACTTTTCAATTTAGAGCTGACTGCAATGTAGTGGGAAATTCTCAAATACTAAATATGTAGCAGACAAGGCCGAGTTTCACATGAGTTTAACAGAAGCAGTGCTAAGCAGTCTGAGACTTAATTCTCCCTCCCTTTGGCATTACAGTAAAAATGTCCATTTTTTAAATAAACGACTGTATGCATCTGAACCATTTTTAACTACATGATAATACTAAACTGCGTGGCTAAAGGCTATCCATACAGAACATCCTGCAGTAATGTTTCAGAATTGGCATCTGGCCTGGTAAAATCATCTCTAAACTGGCAAGGTTCTTTTGAGCAGCATGCAAGGAAATGCACATCTCCACAGCTGCAACCCAGATGTAGATTATCATCCCTTTGGAGGTGGGCTTTAATCTTGGATCTGATCTCCTGAGCTTCTGTTTCTATAGTGGCACATTGCTGATCTCCACACCTCATAGGACACAGATGGCTTCAGCATTGTCAGTTGTTGCATATTAGTTGTTATTTCTCTTGGTTCAGAGAGTGATGATCAGATGTTATTATATAAATTTTCAGGAGATGGTTTTAGGCCCATAGGAGGAAAGGAAACAGTGTTTTGGAGAGTCATCTCTTCCAGTCTAAAAGGGAAGAAGATATTCTTGGTTTAGTACGTTTTTACTCTCTCTGAATTAGACAGAATTGAAATGCTCTGAGTGATGAATTGAGCAAATGATGAGAAGATAATAGCTGTGCTATTATCCCTGGAGAGAAGATGCCAAAACTGAATGCTGGGGTGAGCTGCCATAAAATGTTCAATGTAAAGAAAATTGCATGGACTAAGATTTTTCATCGTTCTTTCCTCAGAGCCCCACTAAGGTGGTGAGTTAAAACCCTTTTACTGTAAAAATAAGTCTGAAAGAGGCATCTGTCTGAAGTTAGAGGAATCCACATGTGAGATACTGCTGGAGAATACAAGAAGACACAAGTTCACCACTGGGGCACGTGCCACCTCAGAGATAATTTTCTGCAGCTGTAGCACAGCAGTATTTCTGCTTTCCTGCTTGGGCACCCCACAGAGCTGCTCAGGGGATCACAGCTTGTGGGGAGCACGTGGGATCCCAAAGAGGAAATTAAGTGATATTGCAGTACCAGAAGAGGGTCCTGCAAAATTAAAACAACAGGGGAAGGTGGAGGACCAGCAGAGTATGAGAATCCCTCCATCACAGTGTGACTTCAGTGGGGAAGATCCACTCATGCTGTCATGGTTTCCTCAGGAATGACACCATGAAACTATTCCAGAATCTCTTTTAGATCATAATACACCAGTGGGCTTCCCATTTTCCTACACAAGTGTGAGAAGCAGAAGTAGGGTGAGCTGAGCACAGAAAGTCAGAGAATGCAAAGATCAGTGTTTTCTTATTCTGTTACAAGTGCTTTGGAGCCTGTGAATTACAGGTGTCATTTGATGGGAGGATGGAGACAGACTGGTTTGCTGTGAGTCTGAGCATCCATCTGGAGGTGGGGTGAAGGCTGTCCTTGTTGATTGATGGATAGGGGTGGTTTTTCAGGCTGGTGAGCCAAAGGGGGCCATATGTTACTTTACAAGCCTGACTCTCCCCTTCAGGTTCCAGGCTTAAGGCACAACTGAATTAAGATATTATGATGTTTTTGAATTAAGCAATACACTACTAAGAGGCTAACAGAGCAATTAAAAGATACTTAATCTAAAAGTATTAACTACAAAGCTACTAATGATCATTCATTATGAACACACCCAACTACTGTTGAATTATAATTTTCTCTCCCCTTGCCACTGTAAGTCTGTCCCTTCTTTTTCCACTCTCATATTTCAAGACTTTCAGATAAAGACATGATGGAGGCTCCAGCAGGTTATCCAGTAAGGGTCCCTTCAGTGTCACTGTGGACTTGGATTCATCACCATCTGTAGATGTCCACATTCCTGCTGACAAACCAGCCCCCACCTCCATCCTCCTTTATTGTGTTCCCGATTTCATAGCTTATCTCCCTGTTTTCTATTTCTGGATTGGTCTTTTCACCACCCTTGCACCTCACTTTCTCTATCCTACCTTCTCCCAAATAAACAGTCTATCCCCAGTTGCCTTTTTCTAGTTGATCCCATTTTCTGCTGCATCCATACTCAAGTTTGGTGGATTTTTTCAGTGCTATTACTAAGGGAATCTTGAGTTTGTATAGTATTGCTTGTATGGTAGCCTGGTTACAGGTGACTTTGGAAGACTTTGCACCCCAGAACTGCCCTACCAGCATCCAGTTCATACTGGCATCACATTGTTTACCATAGCCACTCACTAAGATAATTTTATTTTAGCTTTGACTCTTTTACCTAGTTCCAGTTGAGCACAAACAGTTTTAATCTTGTGCACAGTCTGCATACCACAGCACCAGAGTAACACACTTTTCACACTCCGGTTCTGTGCTCATGCAGTTGTGTTGTCCTTGAACTGTTTTAATTGCTTTCCTCATTCCCAGCAGAGGCACTGCTGGGTGCTCCATCAGGACCTCCTGCACATACCTCATCACTTTGTGGTAGGTGAACCGAAAGCTGTATGCCCTAGAGATCCTAACTTTCAAGTAGTTTGGGTAGATCTTGAAATATTGTGGGTTTTTTCGCCCCAAAGTAGTCTGGGAAATTGGTGGGCTGCCTCTACTGGCTGTAGCAGAACAGGTGGAGAAATTAGTTGTACTTCCCTCAGTTAAATAGGAAGTTAGGATGTATAGCCTCATGTAGGTAGTATCTGCAGAACCTTGTGTGTTTCCTGTTTGTGAAACCACAGTGTGGGATGAGAGGTGCATTTCAGTGCAGGGGGTTGGTTGGGGTATGTTCTCTTTGTTTCTTCTCTGCTCCTTCTGCCAGGGTTTTTCAATGGTAGATTAAAGCATTAAGGGAATTTATAACCTCTTGGGACTTGGGCCAAGGACATGGGCTCATTACTGGTAATCCCCGCTCAGACAGATGGGGAGGCTTTTGTGTACAAACAACTTTTTGTTGTTCATAGAATTGTGTTCAAAGAATCCAACCCTGAGTTGGAAGGGACCCACAAAGACCATGAAAGTCCAACTCCTGGCCCTGCACAGTTCAACCCAGTGGGAAACACTGCTCATTCTGGTGACACGTGGACGATGGGTTTGATACACCTGAAGCAAAATTAGCACAAGTGCTCACTTTTCTGCCTTGTATGGACTGGGTAGCATAACATTAATTGGTGCAATTTAGATCTGGAAGCTAAAGGCAGGACATGCAGCCAATATGAATTCCATTTCAGCTTTATGTGAATTCTCCTCTTAGGAGGTGGATGTACAGTACATGAAAACTGCATGTCAGTGTGAAAGATGTCTTGAGCCACAAATCCTGTGATCAGAAAGTTTTAACGTTATGGCTTTAGCTGGAACAATTAATAGGAGTGCCAGAGATGGTAAGTCAGGCTTGTTGATTACCCTTCAACAGTCTCTGAGATGCTAGAGCAAGCTAAAACCTGAGTCTGGCTTAAGGACACTTGATATGGCTTTCTTGATCCTCTTTAAAATGTGTGTTTATCCTTACATACTGAAATACCTGAATTTCTCTACCACTAAAAAAAAGAAAGGAAAGAAAAGAGAAAGGAAAAGACACCTGACTGCAAACAAAACTCCTCTTTTCCTGCCTTAAAGAGTCTTTTGCAGAGTCCGTGGAACATCATCTGGCTTGTCTCTTGCCATCAGGCCTGTCAGAACATTCTAGTCAGGTACAACTGCAACGACAGGATAGGGAGAAGGATTTCACATGGTGTAACTGAGCCATCTGTGGCAACTCTCTGCTCTTTGTACCGGGAAGTGAGCGACATCTGCTCCTGGCAGACGTGTTACTATCACAGGCTGACGTTAAATGGCCCTCCTAACAACAGGTATCTTTGTTGTGAAACAAGACAACACCTCCTGCTTGTTGAGACCCAAGCTAGTGGAAAAGGGAGGACTCATGCCGAGAGGCTGGTACGAACTTCATGGGTCAGATTTGCCTTTTCCTTACATCCAGGTAATCTGACAAAGTTCAGTGGAAATTATTTTTTTTTCAATTATTGATTTTTTATACCCATGCGAGGCAGAGGTGAATTTTAAGAATGTTAATCGTGGGCAGACCCAATGGATCCAAGCTTTGTTAAAAAAGAGTTTTCCAATACAGGTAGCAGCCCATGTTTTGTATAACTTACGAAGTGGTCAGATTCAGAGAGAAGGTCTGAGCTGTGATTCCACATAATAGGCTTGTTTGTGGGTTTCTGCAACCATATCCAGGGGTTTCCATGGATTCTTCTGGGAGCAGGCCATAGTCAGAGGCATTAATTACCATTTGTCTCCAGTACTTGCAGAGCCAAGACTGCATTGTAAGTAGCTGACACTATTTGGACAGATGGTTCTATCTTCTTAAAGGAGTTTTAATTTCCCTAAGCTGAAGACTCCTTGGATGGAAATCAAGGATTACTTGTAACTTCCTAGCTTTCTTGGAAGAGTGACACTAGAGAAAATCGGTTTACAAGAGTTAAGTCATCCCCTCTTAGATGTTTTCTTAGAATCTCAACTGTTTGCTTCTTCACTGGATTGGTCTCTTGTTCACAAGTGCCTTCACTTGTAGCAGTATCCTTGCTCTTTCTGTCAGTCTTCAAAATTGCATTACCTTCTGATAATCTCCCAGTAATTTTCCAGTTTGTTCACTCTCTGTGTATGCAGCATGGAGCCTTACTGTGAAAATATTATCAGGGTTAAGTGGCAGCATGAAAGGAAGCAGATATTTAACAGGCTGAGAAACTCTGGCTTAGTGCTTTTCTTTTAAGCACCAACCAAAAAATTACATTGTCATAGGAAAAATGTATGTGGAGTCGCATAAGAAGGCCAAACTATTTGTATCAGACATGAGCACAAAATAAAAGTGATGAAATGATAACTCGTCCTAGTAAATCATAGACTCACAGAATGGTTTGGCTTGGAAGATCATCCAGTTCCAACCCCCCTGCCATGGGCAGGGACACCTTCCATTAGACCAGGTTGCAGCTCCATCCAGGCTGGCCTTGAACCCTTCCAGGAATGCGACATCCACAACTTCTCTGGGCAACCTGTGCCAGTTCTTCACCTCCCTCACAGGGAAGAATTTCTTCCTAATATCCAGTCTAAACCCGTTGATGAGAACAAGAGGTTGGTGAGAAAACAGTTCAGCACATCACCTCTCCCTGTTGGCTCCTCTATCACCTGGAGAAGGAAGTTATCATCAGTCATTTCAGGAACCTCCTGCAAAACTTCTGTGTTAAATGATTGTACTGAGACCAGCTGGCAGAAAATGGCTTGCACTCATGGCATTAAGCTTTCTTACCTTCCAAAACATCATGGCCATGTGCGAGATATTTGTTGGGAGAAGCCCATGTTCCAGGCTAACTCCTCACTTGTGACCAGCTTGTTCTGACTTGTTCTTCTTTCTGGTAATTTTCTAGCATTGTTCATTCTGTAACAGTGAATTACTCTTTAGCTGCACTCATTTCCCAGATGTTCAGCTCTCTACACTTGAGTGCCCTCTCACTACGATGTTTTTAAAAATCTTTCTTTTATTTTAGTAGCTTTAAATATTTGCTGCATTCATCTTGATTTGTTCAACTTCTGTTGTGTTTGACATAAAAGGATTTTTACCACCCTTACCCTTTTAATTAAGGTGCACTTTGGTGCTCACATTACCCGTGATCCTCTGTATGATGACATTCTCTCCTTTCTGCCTCAAGAAGAGGACAGGGATCATATATGAGTGAGTGTGGAAGTGGAGGACACCAACCCAAGGCTGCCATTCCTTTGGAAGAGCATTTTGGAGGGACCCAAGTTCAGAGTGGAATATCTCAAGGCTTTCCCAGATGTACTTACAGGAGTTGTATGGCCCAGATGCATCCGCAGAGTTGTCCTTGAAACAAAACTCTGAATTGCATACCAGCACTCTGTTTTATGCAGGTTATGTGCTGGTTGCCTCATCTGTAGCTGTGTGACAGCCAATATGCCTGAAACTTGTCTTTTCAGAGGGGAGGAACCTCTGAATTTTGAGGTAAAACAATATGTTTTACTGTGATTATACATGACAGTGCATTAGAGATCACTGTGTGTAGCTGCTGTGCTGGTCTCCACAGACTCCTAAAAGTCAACCTGATTTTTCTTAGGTACTTTCAAATGGGAAAGTAGTTTTTGGTAATTTCTTTAAATGTCTTTCAAAGCCCTTCTTGGTCATTTCTCAGAAAGTCTCCAAGAAGGAGGTGTCTGTGTTTGACACAGCCCTCACTCCTGGCTGGTTATCCTCAGGGACTCAGAAAACACTCCTGAAGTTCCCTGGTGCCCAAGCAAATCTGGCAGTGAAACTTTGAGTATATGTAATTAAGGCAATGCATATGGAAAAGCAGATTCAGATCCCATATCTGGATAACTCTGTACTTACTAAGATTTCCGAGTATTTCCAGTGATTCCTTAAGTAATTGGCAGTGAATTCTGCATGACAGGAATTGAGGAAGGGGAGCTGGGCCTGACTGTGGCTGTGGCTCCTGACATTCTTTGGCAATTGACTCCCATTGCTCCATGGACCTGGGGCATAGTTATGGAAGAAGGACAAGAAGGAAAACAGTTCTGGGAAATGCATGGGAAGAAACATGTTAAATGGTTCATGCAGAAAAAGCTCCCAAGTGTTACCATCCTCCTTCCCTGCACTGAAATTCTTCCTCTGCTTTAAATGTCAAGTGTACCATCAGACGCCGATGGTGATACCCAAGTACCACACAGGGGCACAAGAAACGTCTGTGATAAATGTAAAAAGCTCCATATTCTATCTGTGACTTGTCCACCCACCTCTAAGATGGTACCAGAGACTATGGAAAGCCTTTCTATGTCTGTCAAGTCCCTGCAACGTCGTGACTCCTGAAGAGCTCCTTTTACTGTTCCGGATTCACTGACATGTAATCCGAGTATTCTTGCTAGAAAACAGCAGGCTTTGTCAGCGGCCAGTTTTCAGGGAAATCAGCTATTTAAAACCACATCCTAAGTAGCTGGCTGTACATACTAGCCTCAGCTGACCTATATTGAAACTTTCTCTCTGTCGTCTCTTTGTTTCTGTAGTCTTTAAATAATCAGCTGTTTTGTTTACTTCATGTCAGGACGTGGGTTCTGTATTTCCACTATATTAGCTCTACTCAGGGGAAAGTAATAGCTCTGGATTGAAGCATAAGCCATTTGTTTTCCTATAATGAGGAACGCTCTGCTGCATGCTTTCTAACTGATTAGATGAATTATGCTTTATTTGCCTTGAGAAGAACCATACTTAAAAGCAATTTTCTGAAGAGGAAATGAGGCAGAGAGTGCAAAAGGGGGTAAAAAAAGGCTCTATCCTAATTAAAGCTCCCTGACCTGCATTTTCACACATTTCTTGACTGAACAATCCTGGTGTTTATTGCTGGAAATCTACCAGGCTAAAAATTAATTGCAGGCTAATTACTTTATGTCAAGAAACTGCCCAGCTATATCTCCAATTGGTTACAATGGCGATTCTAGAAGTGGTTAGTTACCTTACTTCCTTCAAGAATGTATTGGAAGATTTTGTCAATGGCAAACACAACTGGGATAAGCCCTTTCATCAGAACAAAACTGCAGAGCTCAGGTGTTTTTTTTATGAGTTATTTTCATGACTTTGGTACCTTCAGTAGTTTAAATTTGTGGTGGTCACTCGTGAGGCTTCCATTGAAATCACAGAGGAACGGATATACACTTCAGGGTGTTACTCCGTGTATTTATATACAGGCTGTTCCCCTGCATTTATACACCAATCCTCTGTTCAGAAGAGGCATTTGAACCACCTTGGGTTTAGAATTATTCCACACAGCCAGTGAACAGCTTGTTCTTTATTCTTTAAAGAAATTGTTGCCACGATATTTTACCCCCAGGCCTATGTCCTTCTGAGGATAAATTCATGAATATAGCAATTCATGCCTATATTCTCATGACTTATGCTAAGCAATCCCTTCCATTTCTTTGTCTGAAAGTATGGAAGCTTTTTACCTTTTTTTTTTCTTAATTGAACTCTCTCAACCATAATCTTTTCAGTAGTTCTTCATACATGAGATGCATTTCATGGGAATTCTCTGATTTTTCTCCATTTGAAATGTTCGGTAGTACTTTGAAATATGCATATTAATCCTCCTAGAGAAGCCCAGTATCCCGTTAAACACACCTGAGGACAACAGGTTACCTGCATCTGCATGGTCCCTCTTACAGTAAGTTGGATTTTTAGAGGTGAGGACGGATAGGTCAAAAAAAAAAAAAAAAGGGCTATCCATGCCTTTGAAAGGCAGTTATAAGACCAAACTCCTGCAAGTTCTTTTTTAAAGTAGACCATGGCATAGGCACTCTACTTCCATTAGTTTGTCTTCGCTTCACTGAAATTGTGTCCTGAGGAAGATGTGAAGCCTTTGGTATTTTGCAGCGTTCAGTGGTTCCTTTATTTTTCATCTGTGCTGTTCCATAGATGTGCAGTTTGCGCTTTCTCTGAGGTTTCTCTGTCTTTGTGGTATGGAAAAATTTCTGGTTGAAGGATTGGTAGGCAGAAATCTCTCTGAATTATTACATATGCTGTAAGGCAGGAGCAGAGAACACCGAGAGCTGCAGATGTCCTTTGGAAAGGGAGGTCACAGCTTAAGTGGGCAGGAATAATGAAAGAGATATCCATCAAACACACTCAAATAGAATGTTGGGAGAAGTTCTTAATGTCCTGTTTGCACAATAAGGGCTTGACAATATAAAGTGAAAACACAGAAATTAGATTATTATTATTATTATAGATGAGAATTGCCTGATTATAAAATAAGAAACAAGAAGTTCTCATCTCAGTTGAGGGCCATCACAGCCTATGCTGAACTTGCATCCTGTTTGGAGGTTTAAAATAAAAATAGCAGCTATTAGATTCATTTATTGGTTTGGGCAAGGCAGCAGTGTTGCCCCTGGCATGCATTAACTTGCTCAAAAAGACACTGAAATCAGGGCGTCGTCATTACTGATTTCCCTCAGTTTAATTAATATTGGACAACTTGAAATCAAACACCTAGCCTTTCTCTTCGCTATAATTCTGTGAGAATTCCTGTATCCCTTTGGAAGTACTGCTGACTTGGCCAGTGTTTTCATGCAGTTCCAGCAGTACAACGCACCAGTCCACTTCTGCCCACCGAATATATTTTGTATCGGCAGAGGGCTTCTAAAAAGAAAAGACAGAACAATCCTTAGGTCTCATGCAGTTATTAGGGATTTGTTATTTATGCTCTGGATGAGCAGAATTTAGAGATGCAGTTACAGTTTACCTGCAGACTAAGCATACTCCTTATGTTAAATACTTCTTTAACTATAGGAAACAGTATTAAATAAGCTGAATTTGTTTTGTCTTTAAATCCTTTTACACTTCCCTGTAAAGCACTGACGAGTCTGAAATCTTCTGATTCCATAAAAGAGGCAGCAGGCTTTGATTAAACAGCTGCTCCTGTTATCTGATTTAATGGTGCCGGTGAACTGAATGTTCTTGTGGCCCCGAAGGTTTCCAAAGCAGTGTGCTGACTTGTGAGCTTGTATTCAGAAATTGCCTTCATCCTTCAGAGATACGCAGTGAATCATTGGAGGGGGTGAAAAACTGCAGCTGTGGAGTGGCACGTGGTAACAGTAAGCGCAGAAACCGAAGGGGATATTATCTGCAGTAGGAATGTCAGGGTGAGATGGCATTTAGGCAGAATGTAACTGTCCAAACTCGAGCAAGGCACTGCAGAAATACTACTCTTCTTTTTATATGCCGTGACTGAAATGGTGAGAGGGCTGATTTATTCTTTCTCTGCATTGTTTATGCCAAAGTAAAACAGGTAAAAAATCACTCTCATTTGGTGGAGTTCTGCATTCTCTTTGCAGTACAACAAACAAATACAAACGAATGTTCCTAAAACTCCCACAAGATAGCTTTGGTCTCACATGGGTTCTCTGGGAAGCCTTTCCATTTTGTGTCCCACCAGGGCTTGCTCATGTGCGATCTGTCAGGAGTTGATGCATATTTGGAGAGCCAGTCCAGCATCTTGTTAGAAAACAAGCTTTTTACAGACGTTACAGCTCTAGTGCCTGAGAATTCAGTTCCTGCAGTCCAGCCAGGTCTCACCAATAGTTCTGGCCATGAATAGCTTTCTCTGTCTAGAAATCTGTTTTCTGGCCTAGCCATACTGATGAAAGGTTTGTGCAGTCGGGTGCAGCTGAGAGCAGTGAAACGACATTAGCGTGTCCTGACTTCTAACTTACTCAAGTTTCTGGTTTATGAAAGATGTGCAGCTGTGTGTCAATTTAAAATCCATGAAGTCAAGTACAGAGTGTGGCGCCTAATGGGAAAGGCTAATGATTTTATTATCACCTCCTTATCCCTAAGAACCTCAAGGTTTATCTAGACTTGGTTGTCAGATAAGTGGAAAGATGGTAATCTCTTAGTCAAACAGAAAGATACTGCTATTAGTATCAATTTAATCTTTCATGTGTCTTTTTGTATGTTTAATTTATGTCACACAATTTCTGCTCTTACATAAGCACTGAGCACATCAAAGACAGAACCATCTCTAGGAAAGCAAGAGGCAATGGTAATAAAGAGATTTCCAGACTCAGTGTTACTGGTGAGCAAATTACAGAGTAGAGGAAACACCCCAAAACCACAGAGCTGCTGAGAAGTCAGCTGGTCCACCCTCCCGCCCCAAGGCAAGCTCAGCGATTCCCTGCCTTTCCTGGCAGTGCTTATCTAGACAGTGATTATCCTTTGAAATTTAGATTGTATCTCTTCAGATCCTGCAGCCTTTCTATTTAATTTATTCATTCTACCTTTTGTCTTGTCACTCCTTTGTCACCCCACCAAAAAAAAACAAAAAGAAAAGGGTGTGCTTTTTGACTTACTGGCTACTTTTCTTTTAGTGGAACTGGTCCAAATATAATTAATGCTGGACAGCAATACCAAACCCTTGGAACAGGTCCTTCTAAAACTTCAGGTGATTTTTTGAAATCCTACTCCAGCACACTCACAGTGGTTTGACATTCAGGCTTCATCATCTTTTCCTGTGATATTTACAGAGTAAAAGGTCTCCAGGTGGAAATTGCTGCAGCCATCTGCTTTCATGGTGTGAACAACAGGGCACCCAAACCTGCTGGACTGGTGTCCCAAAGGCAGTTCCCCACAGGACTCATCTGACATGAACCAAGAGTGACAACAGACAAGGGGCAGTAAAGGAAGAGGAGGAGCGAGAATGTACCCTGTTCCCCTCCTCTCCACAAGTCATTTCCAGAACCATCAAGAAAATTGCTTGAGTCTAATGTTGCACAGGCTTTCCCACTCCATACTCTGCCCTGCTGCTCTTTTGCTCCTGTAAGGGTCCTACAGGCAGCCCCTGAGGTCAAATAGCAGGTGGTTGCAGGAGACCTGGAGATAGAGGAATGTTCAGTGGCTGTCCAAGGAAATGAGTGATCCAGAGAAGATTCATTAATCTTTTCAGGGCAGTGCGCTACCTCTCCTGCTTTGTTCTGTCTCCCCTGTGAGGTTTTCCCATGGAAGGGAACAAGAGAATTAACTATTTTATCACCTCACCTGTGTCCTCCTAGACAGGCATTCTCTTTTGTGCCAGTTTCATTGATTGATGTAATCAGACTGGCAACTAATCAAAGCGATCTCAGTAGCCTAATTCTGTACCTGATCTCTCTCTGTTTGTGCTTCAAGGTCTTTGACAGGGTCCGAGAAGATTGCCCTAATTTCCACGAGAAGATTAAGCCTATTAATGCTGAACTCACTCAGCCCAAGCTGGCCATCAGTGCTGAAGACGAGGAGGAGCTTCTGACCCGGGTCAATATTGTCTTCCACTGTGCAGCAACTGTTCGCTTTGATGAACCCCTGAAGTATGTCCTGCTTTCTGTGTTTGCTAAGCATGATTCAAGAATGCACAACAGCCCCTGACACACTGTTCAGAGCATCTCTTTGTATCTGCAGTGGTGATTCTCCACTCAGGTGTCTGTGCTACACGTCCTTCTGGGCTGAACGTGCGGCGTCAATGCTCTGAAAATGTCATGTGCATGTGCACGTCAAAAGTGAAGTGTCTTGGCAGATTTCCATGGGAACAGAAGGAAGTACTATAAGCTTGGGTTGTAATACAGTAAGGGAGTTAAGAATGACCTAAAACTGGGGTGGGGAAAAGCGTGTTTGAAGTCAAGAGGGAGATGTTTTGGCAGAGCTGGAGACAGCTTGAAGTGAAACTATGTTGTGTCTGTCTCTAAAGCACTGTGTTAATGGCCTTCCTTGTCACTGACTAACTGGAGAGGGAAATGAGATGTGGTTTCAGAAAATAGCCTTTAAAATAGCCAACACTCAGTGTAATTAACTGTTTACAATAAGTGCTGGGTTTCTCAAGGATTTCCCCGGGGAGTGCTTGTCCAGGCAGGCTTTTCCATTAAGAAAAAACAGCCAAAATAAGCCACTAAACCAAGATTAGATGTGTAAGTGCTTCTATGCAGATTGTACAGTTCAACAAAATGTGGTGGTTGATCTGGATTGCCAGATCTTCATCGGTTTTTGAAAAACACTAAAGCTATGAGAGTAGAAAACACAGTTATTAATATCAATCTTCATTTGCTCGTGCATAGGATAAATAGATATCCACTATGTCCACCACAAGTATTTGCTTTTTAGAACAAATAATTAGAGAAACACCAGAAAGGAAGCATCTCTTGATGTAACCTTGAGCCATGTGTAGAATGTAAATACCAAACATGTAAGTACCAAAGCGCTGCATTAATAGCCATAAATGTTCTTAAATCAATACACGAATAAACACGCTTTAAAAATATGTCTTAGTGGCATGAAACATCAAAGGGAATCTATTTTTTTATGAGGAGAATAGCTAGAAATAAGTTAAAAGTTTAAACGGTTATCAGCTCATAGGAAGTGTTAGAAGCTATTTAAAGACTGATTGCATGTGATCTGTTAAAATCTCTCCAACAGAACAAGGAAAATCCAGTATAATTAAATGGCAAAATATGAGTCGTTCAAATCAAACTTTTCCTGTCTAAATAACAAAATACATCAGATGGGTAAAATTTCTAGCGAGTGAAATGTGAAAGCACAGTATTGCTGCTCAAAAAGCGATTTCAAGCAGCAACTTGATAATGACCAAAAAAAGCCACCTATTTTTTAAACATGGCAGAAGTCCAGAAATTACCACAGAATATTTAAAGCCAATAAATAAGGGAGGTGAAAAAACAGTGTTATCAAGATATGAGAAAATCAGCAATCAAGAAACTGAATGAATTACTGGCATCAACATGCAGTACATTTAGAGAATTCTCCAGATGGAACTCTTGTGGGCAGAAACCTCAGAAATTTTGTTATACTGAAATATTAGTAGATGCTGGTTTAAGATATATATATAGAATAAATAAAGAGTTAGAGGGTTAGATGATACTCCCTTAGAAGGCTAAAGGAACTTGGAGCATCTCAGCAGAAATCCATGCTGGGCCTGTATTATGAGCACAGTTCACCCCCTCTCAGAAGGGATGCAATGGAACAGAAATGCATACAGAAAAGTAGCTTTCATATGAAGGGTAGCTAAAGTAGGAGCATCCATCCTACTAGAAGGGCAGAAAGAAATAGAAATGTATGGAAAATGCTATTCTTTAACAGAAGCATGTAAAAAGAAAAGTATCTCTGGCTTTAGATACTGTGATCCAAAGATTAATCATTCTCTTAGCTTCTGTTTTCATTTCTCCGGACTATTTACAATTTATCTTCAAGGTAATTAACTTTATTAGTGTACACTGTACTTGATAGTTTTATTGATAATATTGTACATACTGTTGAAAGCTTCTGCTCCTGGGCTGAGCAGATTGCATATTCCTTAACCTTGTCCCTTCTGTGCAGGAAAGTGTCTCTCTTCCAGTACAAAGTGTGCAGCAGAGTTGTACATCTGTTTGCTGAGATCCATTGCAGATAGTCTCTAGGACAACTTCTAGCTATGCTGGGTGCTTGAAGGTCAATCTTAATAACTAGGACACTCTCATGTGCTTATCGGTTCTCCACTCCTTGGGAATTTAAGCTGTTATCTCTAACTGTGTCTTCTTCGATTAACAATGGCTTCAAACTGAAAGAGTAGGTTTAGACTGGATATTAGGATAAAATTCTTCCCTGTGAGGGTGGTGATGCCCTGGCACAGGTTGCCCAGAGAAGCTGTGGCTGCCCCATCCCTGGAAGTGTCCAAGGTCAGGTTGGATGGGGCTCTGAGAAACCTGGGATAATGGAAGCTGCCCCTGCCCATGGCAGAGGGGTTGGAATGAGATGATCTTTAAGGTCCCTTCCAAGCCAGGCTTGGAAAAACATGAATATGTTTTTCTGCGCCCAAGGACCTTTTGCTGCTTACTGAAACCATGTGTTCATCTGGTCCCTTAAGGAGAATGTGGAATGGGTACCAGAGGAACCGCAATGCCTCAGTGGTTAGAAGTAGTTGTCCCAGAAAGGGGTGGCAAATATGTCAGATTTAGAGATGTTAGTGAAGTGTTACCTCTGACCCTTCAAATTGAGTAAAAATAAGTGAGAAACATTCCATGTCCAGAACAACAGATCCAGCAGCATTGCTCTGAAAGCTTTCACTGAAAGCATTGCTCTGAAAGCATTTCACTGGTGCTTTCTGCTCTGCTGCGTCCCCTTTTGTTGGAGACTTCCCTTTCCTTCACGGGGTTTGGATAAGGCTCAGCCTTAGCATATTCTTTCCAGTGAAACGCATTTTGTTTGCTTCCCCTGCCCTCCTCAGACACGCCCTGCAGCTGAATGTGATGGGCACGCAGCGGCTCCTGGAGCTGGCCCGGCAGATGCAGAACCTCGAGGCCTTCATCCACATCTCCACTGCCTATGCAAACTGTGTCCGGAAATGCATCGAGGAGATCATCTACCCACCCCCAGCCGAGCCCAAGAAGCTCTTCGACTTAGTAGAGTAAGTAGGAACTGCATCACCCCACTCTGCAGACCTGTGAATGTTCACACAACCTGTTGGGTGGGATTTCTGTTCCTAGTTGCTGTTAATGCTGTATCTTTGTGGTTTTTTTAAAGACTCTGATTTAATGAGAGTCCAGCATTAAGTTCTGCACACAAAGGAGTGTATTTGCTGCCAGGAATGGAGTCGCTGCTTTCTGTAACATGCAGGCCTGTTACTGCCTTAGTGAGAACTGAATTTTTTCATGTACCTTATATTAATTCTTTTTCTCTCTTCAGCTTCTCAGCGTTGTTTTCACTCACTTCAAAAATCCTGTGGTATTAGATTTGAGTTATATGGGGATGAGTCAGAAACAGGCTTTTTTAGAGAATTCAGTGTGAAACTACAGAATCATTAAGGTTGGAAAAGGCCTCCAAGATCAAGTCCAACCTGTGACTGATCCCCACCTTGTCAACAAAATTATAGCACTGGGTGCCACGTCCAGTCATTACTTGAACACCTCCAGGGATGGTGACTCTGCCATCTCCCTGGGCAGCCCCTTCCAATGCTTAACAACCCTTTCCATGAAGAAATTCTTCCTGAACCTCCCCGAGTGCAACTTGAGGCACTTGGAATCCAGCGCTTAGAGGGAACAACAAAAACTCTTGTTTAACTGAATTCACCAAAATGAAGACTAATTAGAAAGAATAACAAAATCAGCTGATAAAGGCCCCAGGAAGCATTCCCCTTTGAAGAATTCTCCTACAGCTGTTAATGTGTTTTCATGAATTTTCTAGTGGTATTCCACTTGGGTGCTATAAGCATCTGATCTGTGAAGTAGTTAACACCAAGGGCTGGCATAAAATCTTTCTTCCTGATTTAAGGTAATAGGAGATGAGATTAATTAATGTCCACCAGGAAAACCACTGATTCCTTATTAAAAAAAAAGATAAGTGTTTGTCTAAAGAAATAATTTCACTGTCTAAGAGCTAGCTACTCCAGAAAATTTAGTACAAACCAGTATTTTCTATTTGACTTTCTCTAGTAGCCCATATTCTTGGATATACTTATTTCCAGTTAGTAGTCTTCTGTCATTTATCATTTATTCAATAAGTGAAGCATGATAAAAACATAAGAAATGCCCTAATGCATTAGAGAATGGACTGCCTGGCCCAATATCTTGCCCTCAACGGTGGCACTGGGTATTTTATATTTAGGGTAACTACACCAGCCTGGATATTGCCACGGAGGTTTCATGGAGCTGTCAGCTGTGATTCCAGAGCTCTTGCAGAGCTACAAGTGTCGGGTCTGAGCTCAGCAACCTCTAAGATCAGTTCTGATAGACTGCTTTTCCCTAAATGCACTACCTAACCTTTATTTACAGTGAAGCTAATCTGTCACCTTTCTGCCCACTGCCTCAGTTTTACAGTATCCCTTGGAGTTCATCACTGTCAATATTACATTTCCCTGCCCCAAGAATTATCATCACTTGCAACTTTGAAAAAAGTTGGTGTTGATGTCTCAGATAAAAAAAGACTCCAGCACAGGTCTGATTGCTGATCAGAAATGTGCAGAAGGACCTGGCTACCTCAGAGGTTGCTACTTCAGCTGCTTCATATGAGACCCTAAGAATTCACTTATCATAGCTTGCATGTGCAGCAGAGAGGATGATGTTTGAAGTGACAGAGGATGGGCTTTCAGATGTGTTCTTTGATAGTTTTATTTTCTTAGCCACAGGTAAATTTTCTTAGTTTTTTTAATTAATTTTTTTTTTTTTTTTACTATTTTTCCTACATCCTCTGCTCCAGAAGCTGATAAATTTCTGGTACTTTCAGTGGGACAGAAATCAGAACGTGCCCTCAGCTAGGATGGCATCTGTTTCCTTACAGTGTTTGCAGGGAGCATTTAATTGCTCACAGCAAAGACACCAGGTGGGCCTTGTTGGAAATCACTCTCTCGAGGGTCATTGGTTTGACAGGTGTTCTGCAAATCAAAGGCAGTGCATGAAGGACACGCATGGGGCTGCAGAGTGTGAGAAGGAGCAGGATGGGGAAAGGTCCTGGGATGTCATACCATAGGCAGAATGGGATAGAGAAAACTGTGAGGTTCTAAAGGGCAGAGGATTGCTTGGAGGAAGAGAGGGAAGATGAAGCAGGCTTGCAAGAAGATGGGAGAGATGCACCTTTTATTACTCACCATGTAAGTGAAAGAAATAGTGTGTGCATGTCTAGGCTCAGAAGGTTTTAGAGAGAGGAGATTAAGAGATACCAGAATGTTACCTTCCAAGTAGAGGGAGGGGGAGCAGACAAGGACATGTAAACTGCCTTCAAAAAGCAGGGGAGAAATACAGGTCATGTTTTGCATCAACCAGCTGTGGAAGTTTCCCTTCACAAACAACCCTTGTCTTAAAGTGCTCTTCTGCAAGTGCATTAAGAGGGATAATCATAGAACTGGGTGCAATAACAGATCCATTTAAAGATGCTTTTGGCCATGCACTTGATATATGCTTATAATTATTTATTCAGCTGAAATCCCAAGTGGGACTCCCAGCTGTTTCTTTTTCTGTTTTTATCCTCCTATTATATCTCGGGTTTTCTGTATTTTGATATTTAACCTGCAAGTAAAGCCGTAGGCTTAAGCTGTGTAAACCAAAAGTCACACTTCTAAAGTACTTCCAGGCCAATAGGGGAAACATATAATCTGCTGCATCAAGCATGGTTTGCCTTAATCTAAAGCTGAAGGAAATCAGCTTTGAAGGGTGTGCTGAGGTAAGGAACATGGTGCACAGGGAACTGTAGGCTGAAGCAGAACTGGTTTTGTTATTGCAGAAATTACAGATCAGTCATCACTTACAAGAAACAGTCTTATTAATGCAAAGTGATTAACACAGAAAGTTGTGTTTTCCTATGGCAGAGTAATTTGGTGCATGGAGGAGTTAGTAATTGTTTGATTTGCATCTTTTGTTTCTAGGGGGCAATTGCAGCAGTGAGCAAAAGTAGTGAGTTTGTGAGTTGGCATTTCAGAATCTTCAAAGTAGGTCACAGAAGGGTGGGAGCATTCGCCTGGCTGAACTGTCAGCTCAGCTCCTGTGATGGGAGTGCTGGTGGATCAGCTCACCTGGCAGGATGGTACCCTTGAGACAGGTCCTCTTGATGACCACTTAAAATAATGCAGAGGCCTGAGGGAAGGATGGGGGCAAGGGGAAGTCGCTTCTCCTTGTATTTCTGCACCTGTCCTTGCTTTGTGAGAATGCAAACCTGTAAGACCCTATTATTAAATTAAAAGGTAAACCAACAAAACCCCAAACAAAAAAAAACAACAGAAAAAAAAAGAGTAGGGGGGAAAAAAAGACTTGCATGCAGCTTAATCTGAGTTCCCAAATGAAACTAGTCTTCCTGGAGGCTCTGCAGAAACAGACATCTCCTTTTGGTAGGCTGGTGATTAGTTACTCAACAGATTCAAACAGTGGCAATTTAGCTGAGACCCTGAGGTTCAGTGGCTGCCCAAACAGGCTTTGCAGATGAAGTCAATATTATGTGCTGCTGTATAACCTCTGCGTAGTTCAACTTCATATTTTATGGTTAAACACTTTTTCTGCCTCGTTTCTGAAGCATGGGATCAGGCTTGCAAAGCTTACCTCCATACTACTTTTTTATTTAAAAAAAATAAATTCTATATACTAAAAAAATAAATTTTGTATACTAAAAACTGTCATATTCTTGTTAACTCATTACGAAACTGAGAGATTCACTGAATTCAGCCCTCCCCTGCAGACCGTTTCAGTGAATCAGTGTTTTCTCATGCAGCAGTTTTCTTGTAATATTTCCATCTGTGCCTAATGAGAGCCATCTGAAAAGTGCTGTGCCTCCTGAGCCACCAGGTGTTTGCAGGGTTAAGTTGATGTGATCCAGTAATTCTTCAGGTGTGACAATCTACACCATGTTTCTCTCCCACTGACCTCTTCCTGTTCCTGAAATTCAAGACAAGGAGGGGTGAAGTGAGGATCTGCAGGAAGTAGTATCCTTGCAATGCCCCTGGGAAGAGGGCACCCATTCAGACTGAACTGTAAGTCCGTTGACTTAATTACAAATTGGATTAGAGGAGCTAATCTTTGATTCTGTGGTGTAACACCAGACTGCTGGAAGCCTGTTGGGGATTGGCAGTGGTGTGAGGGCTCTGGAAGCACAGCCAGTTCCTGTCCTTTAGACCCAGATGCTGGCAGGACCTGTGAAGTCCTGATGGTGTGCCAGGGAAGAGCCTTAGGGATTTAGGCTCTTACTGCAGCACCGTGGTGGTAAGAGCTGCTTTTTAAAAGGTATATGCATAACTCCTTTTGATGGATTATGTACTTGCATACCTTAAACAAAATAAGAAATATTTGGTGGGGTTCTTTTGGTTGGTTTGTTTTTTTAAAGCACCATCAGTTTGAGTGTTGCTCTGTGTGAACAAACCCCTGAAAAACCTGTAAGAAGGAACATTAACACTGTAAATTGTGCTGCTGGAATAATATCCCTGTAGTATGTTGTTCCAGCTTTTGAGACCTTTGTAAATGCTACATGATCTGGTAACTAAAGGTTACCCAGAATCTCCTGAAATGTAGCTGGGAGCATACAGGGGCTGCGTTGGCTAAGGATGAGCACTGCCTAGTGGGATTGCTTGGCTGGAGAGCTCAGTCAGGCTATATTTATGTTACAGATTGCAGTGAAGCATAAAGCATGCAAGAGATTGCTCTAAATTGAGATTGTACAGGTACCTGGATTTGAGCTGGACATTGCAGTATGAAGCTCACCGGGTTTATTTTGCACCTTGAACACAAAAGTAATCTTTCTCTCACAGAGCTGTTCTAACTCCAGACCTTAAGTGGCTTTGACCTCTATTTCAGGTGAGGATTCCTGTCTCACCAGTCTTTTTTTCCTGAGTCTTTTCTTCCCCTGCACGGTGGATAATGACATTCTCCTTGTTTGCTGTAGGTGGTTGGATGAATCCATCATTCAAGACATCACGCCCAAGTTGCTTGGGGAATGGCCCAACACTTACACCTACACCAAAGCCTTGTCAGAATACCTGATTCAGCAAGAGAAAGGAAACTTGAACATTGCTATCATCAGGCCATCCATCGTGGGAGCCAGCTGGCATGAGCCTTTCCCAGTAAGTATGGATACACCATTCCCTACCAAGAGCCCTTTGGTGCAGCTGGGGCTATGGTACTGTCAGGAGTCTCTCCCTCCACTTGGGTAGCAGTGTCCACTTGAGAAACAGGTACTGCAGCTCATAGGAAAACGTGGAAGAGGTGGGGAACCTGTGCTGGAGTAGAACAGCAAACCTTCTTCAGGATCTTCAGGAAGGACTCTTGTCTCCAAGTGAAAAGAACGCATTTAAGCAATAATAAGAGCTGGGGTAGTTACGGTGCAAAATGCTGGACTTGCAACTGATTGTCTGTTCAGACACACAGGGGAGTTTCTGTATTCGAAACATGAGCTCTGAGGGTCACTTGTAGTCCTGATACATCGTGGTTTGAGTCTTTCCATGATCTGCTCAACCTATCAGCAGCCTAGACTTCCATGGTCCTTGAAAGTATTGGATGATGTCATGTGCAGTTAACTAATATCTCTGGTTTATGTTGGTAGTCATTGAATTTGCTGGATTCACACTTGAGTGGGCCTGTTGCAGATAAAGATGTCAGGCACACAGTAATTAAATGCAGCTGTACTTTTGGAATGAAATCATTCATTAAGCTAAATATATACTGGTAAGAATAATGTGCCTTCATACTGCAGCCAAATTGGAAAGGCAACATAAAGTCACCTTTGGCTTCTGTGCAGCCTAAAGTGTGCCAGAGATGGCTGAGACAGAGCCAAGGCTCCAGGCCAAGCTTCCCATCTTGGAAAGGGAGAGGGAGCTCTGTTAGGTGCTTCAGATACCTGTTTCAGATCAGACTGCTCCTAACTCCAGCTCCCACAAGTGGCAGCTTCCCTGACCTGAAGTAGGATGGGTTTCAGAAGTGAAGTGGTATGTTTTTGGGTTTTTTTCCTTCCTTGCCTTAGAAATGAGCCGGAGTAACCAAATCGCTCCTGGTGACATCGGCATGTTGTCTGTCGGAGGGTGAATAACACACCGACTGTTTTCAGCAAGTGGGATGGCACCAAGACACTGTGGTGTTTAAAGGCAGATTTTATTCCTGCAGCCAAGAAATAGGAAAGAAGTGGTTTCTAAAAACAAGCTTAGATTCTTGTTGTTGGTGGGTAAATTGCAGACAGAACGAGGTGTCTGAAAATGCATCCCCTGGTACTGGTTGGTGTCCTGGCAGGTGTCCCAGATGGGCTGGCATCCATCTAAACTGGTGTCTCCTTGCTGCTTTGTCTACACCACACCATTATAGCACTGTCCCAAGCCTCTGTAAGCAACATGTCATTGAAAGAAACACTGATCATTCTTCTTTTTTGGCAGGGTTGGATTGACAACTTCAACGGGACAAGTGGAATATTTATTGCGGTAGGTCTAGTTACTATTTAAACTCCCCTTAAAGTAGAATTTGAGCTACTAAGATAGCAACTTTAACAGCACCACTTATAAACTGAGGATCACAGCAGGTTTCTGGATCTGGTAGAAAGATGTCACACACTTGCCATACATCTGCATGCCTGTAGGACCCAGAAGATGGCCTATTTGTGCTAAGCTCAAAAAAGAACATTGAAAGAATACATGTTTCTGCTTCACTAAATGTGAATTGCAGTTCTAAAAACTGAAGAAACTAAAGGTGTGGGCACATTTGGCCAGATTACCAAACAGAAGGCAAAAGATGCATTCTTGAAACTAGGGTAATTCAGAGATGTCAGAGCTTGAATCTCTTAATACAGCTTTATTTTCCAAACCAGGTTCCCATCCCATCAATGCAAGGCAGCAGTATTTATCCTTTCCCCTCTCCCTGTATGTGTTGTTTCCCAATCCACTGCTATAGTTTGTTCCCACTCCATAATACCAAAGATTCTGGGTCCCATTTGCCATTGCTTTGTACAGGATTTGTTCTTGTGCAGACTACACTTAAACAATGTGTGTGATTGATTCAGACTCTGCCAGCGACTTGAATAATTCACTATATTCTTGCTTAACACTGGTGTAAATAACTACTGTGCAAAATGGTGAGGAACAAACCATAAGAGAAATAAGACCTTACAAAATAGTCCCTGTAATATCAAAGTAACCATTACAATTTAATATATGAAAATAGTAAAGTTGCATACCTTTTCTCCTGCCTTATAATTTTTTTTTCTGAACTAAAATCACTGCCTTAGGTCTGCTTCTCAGTGCATGATGCTGCATAGGTATGGGCAGATATTTTTGTTCATATATGATTTGTCCAACTTGATTGCTTTGTCAGAACTATATTGTAATCAGCCTGGTGCAGTGTATAAAAGGATTGGTAGTCTGCAATCATAGGAGGGAAGAATAGAATCCAAATATCATCTTGTTGCAAAAGCTCATTTATACCTGAAGTAGAGCATAAATAAAACTGTTACAGTTACTGCTGGAATCCACGGGACAAATCAGTGTGTATATCCCAGCTAATGCTTTTATCTGAAACCCCAGTGCACATTCCGGAGACATTCAACAGCCCCAAACGCATCTCTTGTGGTCACAAATTGTTATTGGCTTCTATTCATGTCACAGTTTCTTTAAAAAAAATTATGGCAGCCTTTTATTCATTTGCTGATCACTCAGAGATCTTGCACTGCCTCTCTGCTCTGCTCCCAGCACCTTGTGCTGTTCTCTGGGTTCTTTTGTGACAATGTCACCACGATCAAGAACGGTTTTGCAGTTCCTTCATTTTGCAGACCCACTCTTCACATTTTCATGTGACAGGTTCTAACTTTTGTACTGACATGAATTTTGATTTTTTTTTTATTATTATTATAACTTTTGAGCATTAAAGGTATCTGTCAAATAATGCATCCAGAATTGGTTTGCAGGAAAGATGTTATACAAAAAAAGTTCCATTGCATTGTTCTTTATTCTCCACAAGTGAATTGCCTGAGAAACAAATCACAACAGCTGGCTGCAGGCTGTCATAAGTGTATCATATGCCAGTACATTTATGAAACATAGGTCAAATTCATATGCTTTCAGCTGTATAAAAACAAGCTGATAAAATCTTTTGTCATTTAAAAAGCCTCTTTTCCCCTTTTTTTTTCCCTTTTAATCTGCCAAGGAGTAAAAAAACACCTGTTGGTTAAGTAGTTGGGAATTTTGCTCATATATCAGCCTTTTTTAAGTACTGTACACTTTAGGAACTTACAGAAGAGCTTAGGAGGAAGTTCTTTGCTGTGAGAGTGGTGAGGCCCTGGCACAGGTTGCCCAGAGAAGCTGTGGCTGCCCCATCCCTGGAAGTGTCCAAGGCCAGGTTGGATGGGGCTCTGAGCAACCTGGGATAGTGGAAGGTGTCCCTGCCCATGGCAGGGGGTTGGAAGGAGATGATCTTTAAGGATCCTTCCAACCCAAATCTTTCCATGGTTCAATGATATATTTATATGGTTATCCCTTGTCACTCATACCAGTACCTAATATTTTCTGTTGTTCAAAAACAAAACATTTTCTGGCCCTGCTAAATGCAACAGCAAACCTGCTGTTGGTTTCAGTTGGGCCAGGTTCTGCATGCGGATGCCAGCCTCTATCTTTAGCTCTAAATTAACTCCATGGAAAGTAAAGATTGTGAGATTCTAGGGTCACTGTGGGAAATAGCTTCCCTTCCTTTTTATATAAAAGCTTCGACCTGCACTGAAAGTTTTGAAATAGAAATGGTATTTTTTGGCTCAGGATTGAAGCTCTGAGGTTTTTCAGTATAGGAGATAAAGAGACAATGAAATTCATGTCATCTGCACTAAGCTCTTCAGTACTGAAATATGATATGTAACTACATTGAGGCTTAACCAAGAAAAAGACAAAGAACAATGACAATAGATGCAGGATGTAGAGACCAGGTTTTTTGGAATGTTTCCTGGAAAGGAAAGGTATTTATTATTAGGGACCCAAGAGACTTTTGGTCTTTGGGGTGGGGGCAGGATTAATCAATAAATACATAAGTTAATGTGCTTGGACATGGTGAATTGGTAATTCCTGTTTGGTAGTTTAAAAATGAACCCTTGAATATCTGAGTTGTGCATTAGTTTGATTACGTGAAAGTTGTGTCAGAACAACTGGCTCTCTTGGCCAACTGTATTTCAAACTGCAGTTATTAGACAAGTAGCTTTATTTGCCTTAATGAGGGATGGAAAAAGCAAAAGGGAAGTGATGTGGTGGCTTGGTTTTGTGTATTTGAATTGTTACCCCATACCAAAATACTCACTTTCAACTTCTAACCCAAGCTCATCCTACAGAGGGAACAACCCCCAGATTCCGATTTGGTTCTGATGATCTTGGGCAGAATCCGAACTCCAAACCTTGCAAAGACTTTTTTTTTCTCAGTCACAATATTTGAGTCTGATCACTTCATTCCATGAATAGATACATTTCTTTTAAATATTCATGAAATATGGGAGCCCAAGTTGTTCTCGATAATCTAATTATGTTTCTTTTGCCTACAGTTTCTCCTGCTGCTGTGGGGAGCTGTGTTGATTGAAGAACAAAATGAAATCAATTACTTTTCTGCTGGACTGTAATTTAGGCATTTTGTCTCGCTGTTCCGTCTTACTTGTAAAGACCTTTCTCCCTGCAGGGCAGGGAAGCTGTAGGGCAGAACTGGTTTAATTTGTGTTCTGGACAGTGACTGGCCCCAAAGTACCTCAGCTGGGAGGCTGTCCAGAGACATCAGGCTTTGACTGGGAAATTATTTTGGAGGCTTCAGCTTACAGTAGCTTCTGTTTCACTAAAGAGAAAAAAGTCAGCAACTATAAACAGAAATCAGGACGTATCTGATAAAGAAGTACCAAATAATTTTCAATGTAAGAAGTAGCTCAAGACACTTAAACCCTGATGTCTTTCTTAAATACACAACATAAGAAATCTTCAAATCATAGAATGGCCTGGGTTGGAAGGAACCATCTCATTCCAACCCCCTGCCATGGGCCGGGATACCTTCCACTATCCCAAGTTGCTCAGAGCCCCATCCAACCTGGCCTTGGACACTTCCAGGGATGGGGCAGCCACAGCTTCTCTGGGCAACCTCTGCCAGGGCCTCCCCACCCTCACAGGAAAGAATTTCTTCCTAATATTCAATCTAAACCTACTCTCTGTCCGTTGGAAGCCATTCCCCCTTGTCCTGTCACTCCAGGCCCTTGGAAATACTTTCTTTTTCTTGTGGGCTCCCTTCAGGCACTGGAAGGCCACAATTAGGTTACCCCAAAGCTTTTTCTTCTCTGGGCTGAACAAACCCACTACACTCGTGTGCATGACCATCACGTGCTGCTCCAAACACAGGCATTTTGCGGCACATCCATCAAATGTCATCATTTTGAAGGCCTAAGAAAGGACTTCAGTGTACCTGTGAAAACGTGATAGTTGATCACATAGTGGTCTCTAGTGGGCATATGTTCGCAGCAGTGGAATGTTCATAACTGAGCTTGGTTGCCTCCTTTGGTTCTTACTGCTTTTTGGTTTTCCCCTTGAAAAAGACAGTAGTAAAAACACCAAAAATAAAGAATCATAGTGAAGTTTCAAGTTGAGATGTTGGTGTCTAAGCCTAACTGTGATACTCTGCTTGGGGCAGCAGAAGTTAATGCATGACAGGGGTTGAGGAGGATGGAGTGAGGCCCGTGGGGAAACTTCCACTGTTACTCTTTCAGAGCCTGTGATGCACCAAGGATGAGATAGGACTGCTCAGTGGTCTCAGCTCTCGAAAATTAAATTAGTCATAAGTGATATTCCCTTACTTGCAAGCTATGAAATGTAACAAACCCATCTGATTACAGAAGGGGAAAGGAGGAGGAGAGAGAACAACAACCAAAAAGACCCCAACAGATTGAACACCTTCCAAAGAGGGGATTCAGTGTCCCTTAAAATCCACCAATGACCAGGAGACAGTGGCATGTACTCTACAAGTTAACAGCAGGTCGTAAAGGCTTTTTTAATCACTTCTTTTTTCTTCTCTTTGGACTTCAGGCAGGGTTTTTGCACAACTAGACTTCCTGTCTAGTTGCTGTAGAAAATCTTGATCTATTTTAAAATGAAATTGGAGTTTCTGATTGGAAGGGCAAAAAAATAAAAACTGTAACATTTCCTTTGCCCTAACTTTTAAATATTTTTGGATCTGAAAGGCATATTCCTTTGCCCCTTCACTCAGTCTTTCCCATTGCTTTTGCATGGGTCTAAATTATAAGAGCTTTTTTCCTCCCTTTCCTCACTAGTGCATTTATCCTCTCAGCTTTTTTCCTGAGTCCTCAGCTTCACTGCATTATTTCCAACATGAGAAATAACTTGATTGCAGCCTTGACTCTGCCGTGGGGGGTTTCTTTTTTCATGTGCTCTGTTCAGCCCTCATACCTGACACACCAGGTGAAGCCCCTTCACCCCATTTCACCTCTACGTTTCAGTATTCCCGAATTGTCCTCTCTGATTCAGTCTGCCATGCTGTTGCCATCTGTTGCCATGTCTCTCCTGTGGAATGTCCAAAGATTCCAAAGGTCATCATGACAACCCCTTGATAAGCATTAAGGTTAAATACATATATTTTGGGGAGCCTGATGCCCTGAAAAATGCACTTCCAGTCAAAGCAAAATGAAAGTTTTCTGTTCTTGCTTACTTCTCTTTGGTTGTCAGTACTTTGTATTTTTCAATCATTCCTTCCCTGAGTTTTGTTGGATGGTAAGCTCTTCAGGGCAGGGACTGTATCTTTCTGCTTAACAGCTTTGGAAAAGAGGAAAGTGGAAATACATCTAAAGGAAAGGGAGTCAACATTTGAAAAAGCCTATTGGTGTAATTTCTGAAGTGACTACTTTCTTTAAAGGAAACTCAGACCTGTCAGCCTGTCATTTAAGGAAGTGTAACTTCAGGCATCACTGGGAATTTTGCATCACTAAATTCAGACGTTCGTCTTTCCTGTTAAGTCAAATTGGGAGTCACAGCTTTCCTTGATACACAGCACAGGCGTCGTCACGTTCCAGACCTCCCGTGAAAATGCATAACTGTGGGATCCACGTGAGGTCTGTCTTTGTTATCACAGGAACCAAATAATCTTCTGCAGCACGTGCCCGGCTTGAAAACCGCCACCGTGACGGTCCGTCCTCAGTCCGTGCTGATGAAATCTTGCCAGAGAAATCTTACCACAGACCAAAGTTGGTGACCGTTTCCCTTTGTTCCACAGGCAGGCAAAGGAATCCTGCGGACCGTCATCGCCAACAACGAAGCGGTGGCCGACATGATCCCGGTGGACGTCGCCATCAACCTCACCCTGGCAGCAGGGTGGTACACTGCTGTGCACAGGTGGGAAGGGGCTCCTGGTTTTGGCCAGACAGGGACATTTACAGCCTGCACCAGCATTATAAAGGGAACCAAAAGTTTATTGAAAACCTGTGCAAGAGCCTGGTTGATTCATTTTCTGGTTCGCGTTTTCTCCCCCGAGTTGGCAAGGACTAAGAGTGTAGAAGAAGCAGTAAAGGTAAGTTTTAGAGCTAGGAAATCTCTAAAGCTAGGAAATCTCTGACAGGTGAGACCTGTTTCTTGGTACAATCTAGGCTTAGCTGACAAGTCTGTCTCTCAGAAGTCTCTTAAGAGCTTTGCAGCAGCTGGTTTTTGGGCCTCCTTTCTCACTGAGTTTTCCAAGTGTCTTCTAGAGTCTCCTTGGTAAAAATGCTGTGCATGTTTTCCTTGGAAAACACTGCACAATATATATATATTCCGGATTTGTATGATAGGTTATGTCATGTAAAAAATCTCCCTTCTTTGCATTGTTGAGAAGGGTATGTATAAGTGACATTAAGGATTTTCCTGTGAAGTTCTGGCCTGACCTTAAATCCTTAGGTAGGAAGTGCTACCAGAGTAAACCACATGAATTATTCTGGAGGTTTATGCAACTCTGAGAAATCAGGACCAGGCAAATAAAAGGCAGAAGTATTTTACTTTGAAAGACAGAGTAAGCCCTCTGAGCTGAGGGTAGAAAAGAGCTACATACATTAAGCTAAATACAGGGATCCTAAAAGGACCTTGAAGGGCAGCTCACCAGCTCTTCAGATTTATTTTTGTCATTGTTTTGTCCCCCTCCACCAGCAACAGACAAAGCAGCATGGTCTGGGAAAAATAAACACAGCTTCCCCTTGGGAGAAATAAACAACCTTCTCCTGACAGGCACACCAGAGGATAAAGTAAGGCAACTGCTTGTCCATAAAGCTGGGAAAGGAGATGATCGTGTGCTGATGGACTGTACCTCAGCACACAGGGAGACTTCCTGGCTCTAGCCGTGGTTGGAGAAGTGTTGTTTTTCTGAGTTCTCGCTGGTGAAAGATACATGGTTTTAATCTGGTTTCCACACCAATAATTATCAGGCTAAAGGAGCAATTGCAGAAGTTGATTTAAAGCTGTGGGCACAACCCCAAGGTCAGCAATCTTTGTACAAAAACCAAACCTGAACGTTGTGTAAATTTGATTTGTCTGAGAGAGTTTCAGGTTTAGGTGCTGTCTTGAAGAATAGCATGTGCGGTTTAAATGATTTTTTTTTTTCAAATCATCTAATTGGAGAGTTGGTATCCTTCAGGGCAAGGTGACATTACCAGCAGAAATTAGATTCTAAAAGTTAGCAGAGAATGGCAATCTGCACTGCGCAGTATAGAAGCACTACAAAGCTCTAGAGCGCACCAAGGTCACTGACTCAGCTGGAGTGTGAAGAATGGAAAAAAATCAACAGGGAGAGACCCTTCACTGGGAACCGGGAAAATGGAGAAAGCCTCCTTATTGCTGTTTAACGGGCCTGACCCACTGCAGTAAGTGGCAGCCTGTGCTCTCATTTCGGTGCACTTTCCATCAGGCTCTGTGCGTAGCTCAGCGTGAGGTGAGTTTTCTCACAGATTTAGTCTTTACTGAGCTGCCATATTGATTTCCATAGTGCAGTTTCCCACATCTAAGGGTATGGACCGAGAGCTTGACACGTCCATCAGGCCTAAGCGTTCTGCTAAGGATTAGTGATGATGATTAACATACAGTCAAATGTCATGATTTCAAAGCGTTGTTAAGAAAAGCACCATTAAAATTGTGCAGTATCCAAATGCATTTTTCAAATACTAGTGTCATCACTTGCAGGCTTAGATCAAGCAAACTGTTTGACTAATTCTTACCTTATGTTGAAGGAAGAAATAAAACCAGTATGATCTGTGTTTAGTTCCATGCCCCAAAACCCAAACTTTGCTTGGTATGAAAATGAGAATTTTGTTGAAAAACATTGATTTCATAATCCCTACCCTAACAAATGGAGTTTAAAAGTGGCACAGGTCATATCCATTAAGTAAATGATTGCAAAATACACAGTGGTCCCTCAGGTTGGCTTGGGCCAATACATTTACAATATATATACTCAATATATTTACAATATTCTCAAAGAAACTATTTTTTTTAAAAATCAGGAATTTGTCAGTGTGCATGCTTTCCATATAATTTTTATAGTTGTTGATGATAGATGGATTTCTTAAACCCCATCTGTCTTTATTAACTTCATATGCTTTCCAGAATCTGACTGAATCAAAACATCGTATTTTACACTGTATTTTCACCTGTGATTGCTGAGGGGTGAAGGTGTTGGACTCATAAATCCAGTAGGGATTCCCTAAGCACATTTGAATCCTGCTCACAGCCAGAGGTTTTTTGAGCTCTGATCAACCTGGTCTAGTGGGAATTGTCCCTGCCCACAGCAGGGGGTTGGAACAAGACAGTCTATAAAGTCCCTTCTGACCATTCTATGATTCTGTGATGAAAAATGCCCTCTTCTGCATTTTTTATGAGCTGATGTTGCTGTTTCTTGGGCTTTTAAATTTCATGCTCCATTAATAAACATTTGGGTGCTTTTCTCCACATCTTAAAATAATACTTCTTTCTCTTTTCCAGACCAAAAAACTTGTTGGTGTACAACTGCACAACAGGTGGAATCAACCCTTTCTTCTGGGGAGAAATGGGTAAGGTCTAACTTAAATCGAGAACATCGTGTTCCTCACGGTGTCAGACATCAACAGGATTCCTCAGACAGGCTTTGAGAAAGTGGTTCCCAGTATTTAGGTGGCATTCAGAGTTTGCCATTCGAATGCGTGGGGGAGGCCCAGCTGCAGCTGGTGAGGGTCCAGTGAGGAAAAGCTCCCGGTGCTGAGCATTCAGCTCAGGAAAACCTCTGTCCAGCTGTCATTGTGGACATTATCACAGAACAACCCAGCAAAAAACATCCTTGGCTGCTCTGAGGTTTTCAAGTGGTTGAGAAAAGGAACAGAGAACCAGCCCCTTAATTCTATGAGAAGCTGCTCTGTGTAACCCCAACAGGACAGTTTTTCTGATTGCTGGGCTTGCTGGGTTTTGGGTTCTTGTGATTTGAAATCACTTAGAGAATCACAGCGTCACAGAATGTTGAGGGTTGGAAGGATCCTTAAAGATCAACGCCCCCTTGCCATGGGCAGGGACACCTTCCACTATCCCAGGTTGCTCAGAGCCCCATCCACCCTGGCCTTGGGCACTTCCAGGGATGGGGCAGCCACAGCTTCTCTGGGCAATCTGTGCCAGGGCCTCCCCACCCTCACAGGGAAGCATTTCTTCCTAATATCCAACCTAATTTTCTCCTCTTTCAGTTTGTACCCATTACTCCTTGTCCTATCAACAGCCTTGGTAAAACCTTGATAGTGAGTGAAAATTAGTGTATTATTGGCAGTGGCACAGGTTGCCCAGAGAAGCTGTGGCTGCCCCATCCCTGGAAGTGTCCAAGGCCAGGTTGGATGGGGCTCCGAGCAACCTGAGATAGTGGAAGGTGTCCCTGCCCATAGCAGGGGGTTGGAATGAGATGATCTTTAAGGTCCCTTCCAACCCAAACCATTCTAGGGCTCCACAATATTATGGAAGTGGTCTTTCTTCCTCTTTCTGTGCAGAAAATTCTAAACAAAAATAACTGGTATACATTTGAGAAGGCAAACTTTGAGGTTACAGGTGTGCTTCAAGAACAGTTTGCCTTTTGATCGTGAATTTTGTCAGTAGAAAAGATCAAATTATTTTCGTGGCCGTCTTTTCTTCAAGCGGATGTACTTCCAAGGCAGGGGGGAAAGAAAGGGAGACAAATCCTGACACCCTTACTCATGCTGAAGCCAAGCAGCAGAATTTGGCTCAGCTGTATATATTGTGAAATACTACATACAGTCAGAACAGATGGACAGGGCCTGATTTGCTTCCTGTTACGCATTCATTCATAGCTTTGTGCTTTAAATACAGGAGGCTAGCACATCACCACTGTGGTGTTCCACCTCTCAGCCTTTGCTTTCCTTTTGTGCTTGCATTATTTATGTGGCAAACTAAGTCAGCAGAGAATCAGACCATAATTGCATTGACAGAATAAATGTCTTAACCATAGTATTTGATCAAGTGGTCTAGCAGGGAAGAGGTTTCAGCCACTGCTCGAGTGCTGAGAACATCACACCAAGTTCCTGCCATTGTCTTTTTTTGTGAGAGATAAAATGTTGTGGTTGGTCACAGGTCTTCTGTGGCTTTTTCTCAGAGTGAATGCAAAGCTCTTCACAGGCTGCTGCTTCAGCAACAGCCACCATAGCAGTGCTACCTGAGGTTTGCATTTCTTAATCCATTTTTAGTGTAAATTTACTGGTGAAAACAGCAATGTCTTAATGCATTGTAATTGATCTTATTCTGTTTCTCTGCTTTTAACTGTGGATTTTAGCAACGAAATCATCTGGGTGCAGCAGAAGCTTCTGTAAGCAGTTGAGCTGTGTGATGGGACTGAAGGCAAAATTTTCTCATTGGGTGACAATGTGGAGCTCTTTCTATCACATGTTGTAGCCACAGTTTTCCTGAGAGCAGCACGCTGCAGAGAATTACGATGGAGTATTAAAGTGCAAAATTGTGCCTTGAAAGATGTTGCATGGCTTAAGAAATTAGTTGGGGAAAGGTTTACTGCGTCAGGATGACTGCAGCCATCCAGTCTGAATTCTCAATTCAGTCTCTTACCAATTTCTTTTTGATAAATAGAAATAATTCTAAAATCTTCTTTATACACGAGACAGACTTTCTCAGCCCATCCATATCATTTTCTCTGCCTACTCACTCTTATTTGGCTTCTAGGCACCCAGTCTCATGGCATGCACTCCCAACAGCCTTTCAGAGCCATCATTTCTCTTCAATATGGTTACCACTGAGTAGTCCAGCCCCTAGTTCCAGTTGCTAGATCCCAGAAGAACCAAACTTCACCCACCAATTCCCTCCTTCCCAGTGGGGCAGCATATATTACTCGAGTTATCACCTTCTTTTGAAAGCCTGTTTCCAACTGTGTTTAGCTCTTTCAGCCTTTCAGGTTGAAATACTTGAGGCCAGGTCTCTACCTCCAGTGGTTTTTCAGAGTTTTTCTTTTAACTCAGTGTGAAAAAAACCTGTTTGATCCAAACATACAGGAGATCAGCAGAGGGAACGAGAATCTGTTCCTGGAGTCTGGGGAAGCCGAACTGGCAGAGGGTCTGTGACTGGTCATCAAGTGGAGGGTCATGAGAGAGAAGAGTCTGGAAGCTGCTGAGAACCCAGGGTGGGGACTGGGGGTCACCTGGTGTAGGACTGAGCCTTTTAGTGCTAATCAGACATGGGGTTTGCAGAGGGGAGAAGCTGGGGTACGTGGCTCAGGAGACCTAGACCAGGGTCAGCTGTAGGAGTGACGGGTGAACACAACAGAGTAGGGATTTTTTAAGGGGAGAGAAGGAAAAGAGAGAAAGATCGGAGAAATTGAAACTGGATCAAGCTGAGGACACCCAGGGTAGGGAACAGAGGTGACTGAAATTAGAAAACATTTTGAGTACAAACCTGATGAGCTTGGAGGGAGGGAGGGAGGAAGGGAAAAGAGCTTATGCTGAAACATCCATTGCAAGCCAGTTTCTTCTAGAGCTCTCCAGGTACAGACAAAAGCTCTAGTGTTAAAAGGAACCTTAACTGATTTCTTTCTTTTCCAAATAATGCTATGCCTTGAGATTTTTTCCTTACTTTCTTGTTATTTTCCCCGCTGTTACAAAAATGGGGTCAAACAACTAAATATTAATCTGAAGAAGCATATTCTGCTTTGCTGCAATGCAAGTCTTGCTAGTCTGACTTTCTGAAGTACATTTTGCAATTCCTCCTCAAAACTAAACCTTCAAACAGGCTGTAAAATAGTGTTTAGAGTGGGAAAACTTAATTTCAGTTTATCCTTGACAGTCTGCCTAGGCAAGATGGATGTCTGATTCTTCCCCAGCAAAATCTGCCTTGGAGTTGTAGAAGTTGTTTCTGCATTTTTGTGCTGTGCCCAAAGGGAAAGAGCACCCACTCACGGAGTCGTTTCAGTAGCTCCTAGAAGCGAAATGTTTCTGGTTTGGGTTTTTCTCACCCATCTATCTCATTCTTTCTCTCCTAAACAAACTGTTGGAGCACAAGAGACTCGCTGAGCTTGCGAAGATGAAACCTTTCCAGCAATTAGGAGGCAGAGCAGTTGTGCTGAGTCAGTGGAAGCCAGGGCAAGGGAGGTTCACAAAGAAAACTCCCACAGCATTAACTGTTCCAAGGCAACACCAGTGTGTTCCCAGCTTCCTCCCAGTAAGTCTTTCAAGTTGGTCTCACTGATGACTTCTGTGCGTTTCAGAACAAAACTGCTTTCATTCCCGGCTTCTAAAATTTTTCCTGAGTTTTCAGCAGGTGTCTCATCTGCTCTTGGCATATGTTCTTCTTGCACCAAGTACTACCGCAGCACAGTACTGTAGCTCCTTTACTACAGCTACATTTTCTGCTACAAGCCTTAAGTAACCAAGATGACAAGGGTGTTGCTGATTTGTGTGAATTTGGTGTATGGCTGATGATCTGAACTGACAAGGGCTGTGTTTTCCATGTACTGATTAGCTCTTTCTTGCTATCCTGGCCAGAGATGCAAAAAATGCAAAGAGAAAAGTGATGTCTTTACCATGGTTCCAAAAGGGAAACCTTCTCACCCAGTTTACAGCTGAAAACTACATCTGCAGTATATTAACATCAGGATTTGAATAAACAGAGCCATAAATATATTCTGCAGTCACTATCAAAATTATCACCATTTCAGAAATATCAGTGGTTCCCAGTTAAGCTGATAGGTTTCCATTAGGAAATGATCTGACTAAATGAAACTAAATGAACTTAAATATTGGTAAGCCAATGAGAGTGTGTAAATAACCTGGGATATAAAGTGCCTCTTGGAGAAACTTCCTAAAGGGGAGAAGCAGCAGAGTTTACGGGACTGCTCTCCTGACCCATGAGCTACTTGGATGGGCAGATACAGAGCTCCAAACTGGGAGCAGGTCTCTGTGTTTAAGCCAGCTGTGACTTTATCGAAGTGTAACTCCTCGTGCAGTGTTTGGACAGAAACTAAACTGCCAAAAGCTGGGCCGGGACAGAGCCCTCCTTCCCAGCAGCCCATCCCAAACTGTTTATCACCACCCCCTTGCCAGGAGTAATCACCTTCCCAGACCTTCAGTAACACCACTCCGGCAAGCCCTCCCTGCCAGCTACATGGGAAACTTTAAATAGAGAGGTTTTGCTAGTCCTTGTTTTTCTGGGAGAACATGCTGCAAAGGGGAAGATTTCTGTACCACAGCCCACAGGATGACCACAAGATAACCACATCATTGCAGTGTGGGAACAGAAGGGATGGCAGTGAGTTTTAGCTATTCAGATGCAAGATGATTTGCAGGAGAACCGGCCTTCAGCCGGTAAACTTGCAGTGCACAAGATACAAAAGCAATGAACTTGCACTAAAATTAAATCGCATTATTTTAAAAGTCTTTGGTGCCTCAGCATAGCATCTAAGTGGCTAACCAGTCTCCCCTTGTTGCTTAGAAGAAGTACAGCAGAAGTCACTGCTTGAAATGCAGTAATGAGCTGACCACAGACACACGAGTCCTGTCTGAATGGTACGATTGAAATCTCCTTATCTGAGGATGATCTGGATGTTTCTTGTGACTTACAAATTCTTATCTGATTTTCTATTTGTAACATAAGCTTAGAGACTAAACTATAATATGAGCACAGATTGATGTTGTTAACTCCCGAATCAATTTTTTAAGGAGTGAAAAAAGCCCACATATTCTTCTTTCTTGAGCTCAGTGGTGCTCAGGAATAGGAGCACCATCTGTTTATCAGTCCCTAGGATGATACTCTTATATTCAACTACTGCAGTTCTATTAAGCCTCTGCAATATGCAAATGCCCCAGATATGCACATCTAGATGCCACTTTGTGGCACTGTGCCATTCCAAGAGCTCAGAATCAGCATATTTTGTGCCTTAACGTGCAAAAGGAATGGAAGATTGCTACCCTATCCCTTGTTTTCAAGTCAAGAGTGCCAGACAATTTGTTGCCTTAGAGCATCCAGAGCTCTTTTTGAAAACAGGCTGATGTATCTCTTGTTGTGGTTCAGATGTCGTTTGAAAGGATATAATGAAGGCTTTTTAGATGCAGCACCCTGTGTGTGTGAGTGACCTGTCCCTGACTCGGACGAACACAGACATCAGCCCCTTTGAAAATCTGATTAGAAATTAAATGTAATTTTTGTTTTATCATAGCAGATCAAAGTGTGCTTTCAGTGATCCAAAGCAATGCTAGCACTTACCAATTTCTTTTACATCTGCTGCAGGTGACAGCAGAACTGCAGCTCCTTGTAGCAATTCAGGCTACAACTGCCTGCCTTTCCTCTTTTACGTTTTGGTGTTTTGATAAGGTTTTTGTCTGCCACTGTTAAGTCTGGAGTAAGGTCATGTTTCAAGTAGGCAGTAGATGGAGTCATCATGCCAGAAGGGATAATGAGATGATCTTGTCCAAGCCCTGGTTACATGGTTCAGAGAACTGTGGGTTGAAGGTGTTACTTGGGCTGTCCCTCATGCTGCTGCGGTTGTGCCCAGCTGGAATGGAGTGATTCTGAGTGAAATGCCTGTTCCCTTACAGGGCAGTATGTCATGTCCACGTTCAAAAGGAACCCTCTGGAGCAGGCCTTCCGAACACCCAACGCTCACATGACATCCAGCTACTTGATAAACCAGTACTGGATCACTGTCAGCCACAAGGCACCGGCCATTCTCTATGACCTGTACATGAGGCTCACAGGGAGAAAGCCCAGGTAAGAAACGATGCCTTCAGCCTCCTGCACACCTGCCACTGTGGTGGGGAGCACATCTCCAACCAGTGAGGAGAACTGGCTGCCTCAGCCTGGAGTCCTTGATTGTCTTCCCATCTCCTTACCTTGAGAAAAAGAAAGAAAATGCATGGACGTAGCTAAACACAGCTTAGAGTTCCCGCCCTTTCCACTACCTGGGGAACAGCACATCTTTTAAACTCAGTTTTACATGTTTCAGGCATTCCCAAGGCAGGAAGACTGTCCTCTTTGTAGCTAGATCTTCACCACTGCAGCTTCCCAATGTGATTGCCCCTCTCTGTCATGGCCTTGCATAAGGACTTGAGACTGGCAAGGTTTACAGCATTCCAGCTAATAATTTTTTTCCCATAAATCAGATGCATAATTAGCAATTTCCAGCACTGACCCAGCCCTCTGAAATCTAGGAAGCAGTTGTTTCTGAAAATTATTAAATTCTGAGTTGTATTTAGGAGGGTAGTTTCCCATTACAGGTGGTATTTGAGCCTTGGCAGTGTTATGGCTTGGAGGAACAGTGATATTCCTGTCCCATGGGCAAGGAATCCTCGTGTAAGTAACACAGCTCCAGAGATTGTCCTCCTTTACTCCCTGCCACCACAGAGGAAAATTTATTGTGCTACATGAGAACAGCATGCCAGCACTGTGTGGATGTCAGCTGCTCTTGTGCTCCTTTGCTAGTTAAGAAGCTGGATTCAGCTGTTTGCAGGGAATTCCCTGGCTGGTGTGTTGCTCTCATTTCTCCCTGCTATGGAGGGAAACTGGTCCATAAAAAGACTTCCAGTTATCCAGAAGTCAGGCATTATCTTAGAAATAGAGCTAAACTGAAAATGAGCAGGAATAGGCTGGAATCTCCAAACTCTGTTGAAATGGGCAGCAGTAAGAAAAAAAAGCACTGCCATTTCTTTTCATGAAGCTGATTGGCATAAGTAACCAATGGACATTGCCCACAACACTGTATTTAAATGTCAGACCTCAGCATGATCTTCTGAAGTTTTAAGGTTTGCAACTTGAGCAAACACAGCCCAGCAATGAAATTGTGAGTTCACCAAGTCTATTTTTTTTAAATGCAATTCCCCTTTTCTTTTTATGTTCTACTTAAGCTCATCCAGGTATTGCTGTAGTGTCGTAGAAAGCATAGGAGCAGCTCATTCTTTCTCCTTTTCCCAGCTAACTAAATATCAGACCTTTATGGTAGTAAACCATATCAAATAATAACAGTTGACTGAGTCACTGAACCTGTTTTAAAGTTTCTCTTTAGTTTTTCCCTCTGCTTCGAACAGAGCACCTAGGCTTAACTTTCTTCCCACTTGTCGCTCCCATCCATTGAAGTACAAGCCATCTTCATGGCAGTTTCTGGAATTCTTCCCATGACCCTGTGCCAGATTTGCAAGCAGAAAGGAGAGATTTCTTTGCCAGGACCAGAACTCGGGCTTCAGTTCTCTACTGTGTCCACACTCAATTCATCATAGGGTTATCATGTGGGATAGGTTATCTGGGAACTGGTTATGGATTTTTAAGTCTACTGTATATTCAGGACCAGCTGATGACCTTCACTAATTTGAATTACTGGGTAGTTCAGAGGAACTGGGCTGTAGTTCCCCCTGTAATTATCACATGCTGTACCCTGGCTACCAAAGGGTAGGTATAAGAGTCATCTCCTCCATTTTTAGACTTCTATATACAGCCTCTCCTGAGAAGCTTATTTTAGCTGTAGCCTTATTTCACGTAAATTGCCAGATGTTGAGCAAAACTGCCCTAAATAGCTTACTATGGGTGCTGCACATCCATCCATGACTTAGAGCATAATGTGGTTTATAACATTAGGAGTCTCCTGGGAAAATCTGTCCCACCTGAGCATCTGTTCACGCAAGGCTCTGTTTGGGAGAAAATAAAGAAATCATTGCTGTACACTGTTTTCTGGGAGACAACATGCATTTCTGAAGTGTAACTTTTTAAGGCTATAGTGACAGCTAATATTTGCTTTACTCCTCTCAGTTCCTCCACAGTGGAGACTTTCTGTCAGAAACCTTTGCCTCTTACAGAGGCTGCAGAAGAACATGTTTCTACTCAGCTGATGTTTTTCAGTAGACATTTGCTTCCTCCAAATTAGTCAATGTTTTCAATATTGAAATGAGTTCATAGATTGATGGACAACATTTGAGATCAGGCTGTTAACATGAAACATGGTTTTCATAGGTACTTCTTCAGATACTTCTTTTCTCTGTTTGACCCTTATTTTTAGCCAGATATGTTGCTTTGGTTAGATTTACAGACAGAGCTTACTCTGCTCACATGGACAGCAGGCCATGGGGACAGCCTATTTTCAAAACATAAGTGGGGACACAATGTTGATTCTCTTGTCAGTTTTTCAGGCATATTCCACTAGTCCTAACGTCTCTAAAGATATTCATGGCTTTTGGGACGCCAGTTTGAGGGGCAACTTCAGGTCTTTGCAATCTAGCCATATATATTATGCTTCCTGAGTTCCTAAAAGATACTGAAATATTCTCAAAGCTTTGCCCCATAGTACTTTCCTACACAGGCACAATCAGGAAGATTTATCTGAAATAATTTTAGAGTAATTTAGATAAAACTGCGTTCAATCAATGTGCACGTCGTTGTTGAGAATGAAGGTTCCTTTAATCTGATGGCGTGCTTTGCTTCTAAAATGAAAGCCACTTCGAGCAGGAGTGCCTGTGTAAGGTTTTAGAGCTCTTTCAGATGGCTTTGGGAAGGCTGCACAGTTCTCCTCTGAACTGATGGACTCATTGTGTCTGTCTCTGCTGCTCTCGGTGCTGATCGCCGTGGCAGTGCCGTCTGCGTGGGGACAGCCCGGCCTGGCACCGTCGGCTCCCAGGCTGCCGCCTTGTATTTGTCACAGCAACTGTGCTACCCTCTGGGCAGCTCAAAATTCCTCATGAAAACAGCTCTGTTTTTCCACAGAAATCAGCCTTTTAGTGCTTTCTCTCGCCCTTATCGAGTCCGAGAGGACAGGGTGTGCTCTCAGAGTTGACCAAGCGCTGTATATCACACTTCAGAACAACTGGCAGAGGCCTTTTGTAGTTGTGACTATTGGGAAAGCTGTAAAATAATCCTGCAAGGTAGGACAGCATTACTGCCCTCCCCTTCTATATAAAACATTAATATAATAGGAAAAGGCCAAGACACATGAGAGACCTGAACCTACATTTCCAGAGTCCCTGAAGCAAGACAAGAAAGACATGGCCCTGTTGGAGTGGGTCCAGAGCAGGGCCGTAAAGATGATCAGAGGGCTGGAGCATCTTTCCTATGAGGACAGGTTGAGAAAGCCAGGACTTTTCAGCCTGGACAAGAGAAGGCTCCAGGGAGACCTTCTAGCGGGTTTTCACTACTTAAAGGGGACTGACAGGAAAGATGTGGAGGGACTCTTTATCATGGAGTGTAATCATAGGATGAGGGGTAATGGTTTTAAAGTGAAAGTAGATTTAGATTAGATACTAGAAGGAAATTTTTTCCTATGATGGTGGTAAGACACTGGAACATGTTGTCCAGATAAGCTGTGGATGCCCCATCCCTGACAGTGTCCAAGGCCAGGTTGGATGGGGCTCTGAGCAACTTGGTCTAGTGGAAGGTGTCCCTGCCCATGGGGGTTGGAAGGGAGGGGGTTGGAGGCAGGGGGTTGGAACGAGATGCTCTTTAGGGTCCCTTCCAACCCAAACCGTTCTGTGATTCTCTGATTGTATCTGAAAACTGCAGCTGAACAGGGGACTTCTGAGCTTGTCTATACTGCAGATGTAGTGACCTCTGTACTGGAGCTAACTCCAAAAATCAGAGCCTTGCTTCAGCAGACAACTCAGGCTTGGGAACAGAAGAGAATTTGTGGAGAAGCATCCACCTTCGGAGACAAGCAATACATCTTTGTGGTTTTGCAATCTGTTGTGCAGGCTTCATCCTAGTCCAGATGGGCTCTTCACATGTGGTACAGGAGGTAGATGAGGCTTCCAACCCCTGTTTAGGTCAGACCAGTAAGTCAGACACAAGTGGAAAGCACGTGTTTGCACCCACGTTTGAGCCATCAGTAAAAGCTGGGCAGCATTTGTCTCTGGACCTCAGCTGGAGCAGTTCAGACTTGCTGAGCCCATTTTCAGCCTAGTGAGCAGCAGTGCAGTGCTCCTGAGGAACTGCAGTGGTTATTCATCTGGACTGGTGAAAACACCAACAGAACAAACCAACGAGTCTGCATAAGATCAGACTTCCTGTTCACCTCTGACCCTCCTCCTCTGTTTCAGAATGATGAAAATTATCAATCGACTGCACAAGTCTATGACTCTCCTGCAGTATTTCTCCACCCAGTCCTGGAATTGGTCTTCAGATAATATGAATATGTTAATGAGTCACCTTAACACAGAGGACAAAAAGGTAAGTGTGTCCTGAATATGGATTGCTAATCTGCAGTTCTGTTCATCTGCAGCAATTATTTTTGGTGTATTGTTGAGCTTTTGAATGACATCCAGATGACTGGAATTTACTTTAACCTGAGATAATTTATTTCCTCCTTGTTTTATTAAATAATTCATCAGGAACTTTCCATTTATTACAGGAAAATGTTTTCTCCTGAAGTGTATTACTCTTTCTTGTGAGACAGGTTAACCACTGAAGTCTTTCCAGTTAACATGGCAGCTCTGGTGGGTGATCTAGATGGAAATGACTTGAAAGATTTTGGCATTTTCATCCACACTGGTTTTAAAGGGCACTGCATAGGGCAGTAACCTTGAACAGTACTAAAAAGTTCCTGTTTTATTCAAGTCCCCAAAGAGCAATTAATCTGCAGCATGTCAAGCTCTGTTGTAGTCTTTATATGTTTGAAATGCTACTCCTTAAGAGTGGGATTGTAACTGGAAGAGTAGATTTGTGATAAGCTTGAAGGACCTTTGGTCAACATCTCCTTGCAAAGAGGTACTTAAGTATTCACTCACTGACATCAGGAAATTCCTGCACAGACTCACAGTAATGGAATCCAGAGTTTTCTTCCCTAGTTTGCAGAGGGAGTGCATGAAGCAAATTCTTGACTTCTCAGGGCAGTGACACTGCTCTGACTACAGCAGGTGTAGAGGGAACCTAAATAGTAGGAAAGGAGCTGGTTGTGCTTGGGAGCATTGGAACTAGATGATCTTTAAGGTCCCTTTCAACCCAACCCATTCTGTGATTCTGTGAATACCTATTCCTCTTTACAAAGCCTTTCTTTGCTCTAATGAAAAAAAAACTGCATGAGAGCTTGCTAACAATTTGTCCATGAAAAGCATCTGAAATTGAGCTCCGAAATGAGATTTTCTTTTTATGCCAAACACCAGAGCAACCTATTACCTTGACCTCTGTTGATTTAGCTGCCAAAAGAGAATGCAGCACAGCAGAACGTAACACCGGTGCCGAGGCACCCGTTGACTCAATGTCCACTTAATTTATTTACACATAATTCTAGTGAGACATAAAAAGTGCATGGAGGTTTTCATATTGAGTGGAATACCATTTTTCTTCCGTGATTTTGTGTGTGTGTGTGTACAGATACATGTATTTGTGGAAAAACTGCCACCTGAAAGATAAACATCTTTATTTTCTGCCAGCTAACACCACAGTTCTGCTTGCTTTGCCCAAATTCCCATGTGAGTAAGACATGAATTGACAGCTGTGGAATACAGTGCTCACGTCTTCTTGGAAAACTTGGTGACTTCGAGAATTTGAGGGAGAGGGCCTTGTCAGGAGCAGAGGTTAATGAAGAATTGATGCTTAAAGTGAACTAGTTTTGAACTGTGGTGTTTAACTTCTGCTCTCTGTCTTTAAATCCCAGCTGTACAACTTTGATGTCCGTCAGCTGCACTGGTCAGAATACATTGAGAGCTACTGCATAGGGGCTAAGAAGTACTTGCTAAATGAGGACATGGCTGGAATTCCAGCAGCAAAGCAGCATTTACGGAAGTAAGTCCTACCCAGTGACAAGGACAAGACCTCCTGGCTACCTCAAATGGCATTTGAGGAAAATAATTCTAGTTACATTGGAATAATTATTACTATTGAATAGTATAGGGATAAAGAGCTTATTTCTTATGGCAGTGGTGTGCCAGTAGTTCCAGACATAGAATAGTTTGCCATAGCAAGGAATCATAAACAAGTTCATAATTCATGGATCATATTCAGAAGATTTATGAGAACCTCAGTAACAGACTACTAACTGCCTCATAGCCCAAACAGGCAGTGTGGTATAGAGCAGTGATAAAGTTCACCTTTTAAAAAAAAAAAAAGGACTCTTACAAAAATTGAACCAGTCTCGAGGACTTTCGGAATGAAGCTTTTTTCTCTTGGTTAGGCACTGGGAAAGTGAGACTTAGAGAACTGCAGAAACTTCTTTTGCTTGACAGAAATAGGACAAAATTATCAGCATCTTAAAAACTCAATGGTACCATTGAAATAGATGCTGTAAACTGCTCCCCCTCCCAAAAAACAATCCCAGTACCGCAGAAGTGAAGGCCATTTATGATTATTGAGTAATTTCATAACACTAAAGCCAAAATTTCACCCAAATAAGAGAACCTTATTCACCAGCTCCTGAGAGGGTCCTCTAGCCTGACATCAGTCCTGCAAAGTAAAAATCACATAATACAACAAACCAAAGCAGAAGGTATTAGACATAGACTGTCATAAAGAAAAACCTCTCAACAGGGCTTTGTTCTGGTTTGACATGACAGAACACAGAACAAGAGAGAACTCCAGTGCAGGTGGTTTCACCATCCCATTAACTATTCCCTAACTTCAGCACAGTCCTTGGCAAGACAGCAGGGACATCTTTGGCACAGTGTCTTCACTAAAACAGGAAAGATTAGAAGTTGTAAACAGGTTTTCTTACAAAGTTACCTGTAGGAAATGACACAAGCTGGCAAGCTTCCTGTCTGTTGCTTCTGTCTTTCTCCCTAAGGTGCCTGTTTCTCTTCCCCAGGCTGAGGAACATCCGATACGCGTTCAACACCACCCTCCTCGTCATCATCTGGCGCATCTTCATCGCCAGGTCACAGATGGCTCGGAACATCTGGTACTTTGTGGTGAGCCTCTGCTACAAGTTCCTTTCCTACTTCAGGGCATCCAGCACCCTCCGGCACTGAAGCCACCCATCAGCAACCAGCCCCTTCCAGAAGGACCTCCATCTCCTCTGATCAGCAGCTATGGGCATCGGGGGCTGACAGTAGCAGAAAATTCCACTCCCTCCAACAGCAGCTGGCATTTGTTGTGCACTGTTATATGTTCACCTTTTTAATTTAACTAATGCTTTAATACATGGTGGTCTTTCTTCCATAGGACCAGGCCAATTTTTAAAGCCATAACTGAAGCTTTAGGAACAGGTCAAGCTGGAACCCTTCATCTAGAGTCTGATGTGCAAGAGTAAGGATTAACCAAAGTCATTGTCTTCCCATGTACTACCACCTAGGCTATCTTAATCCCATCTTCTTCCTCAAAAGAGGCAAACTTAAAGCATAGAACCTTGGCAGAAAAGGAAGCCATCAGAGAAGACCCAGCCGAGGAAATTATCCTGTAAGAGGTCTTCCTAAAGAGGCTGTTCCATCATTCTCATTCAGTGAACCGGTACCTTACTGAAAAAAAACAAGATTTCACTTTTCAGTTTTTCAAAACTTAGAGGGGGGAAAAGATGAGTTACACTGGGCCAGTGAAAACACAGAATAGTTTTCAGATCTCGTCTTATATTGCTACTGAGGACCGATGCTTTCAAGCCATAACTGAAGACACACATAGAATTCATGCGCCTGTGTTAACTCTACTCACTCACAAGATGCTTTCTTATGGAGAGATCTTTCTTTCTCTCTGGTTAAGGTTTCAGTCTATTAAAAAATCCTGGTCTTGCATTTATCACATTTGCTCAGAACAGTTTTGGGGTCTTGAAAAACACTGTGTTAACTCTGAGGACGAAGAGAAGACTTCTCAAAAGACTGAAGAAGAATTCAGAAACTACTATTTTTGAGGAATAGGTCTTTCTTTCCCCTGGATTTGTCTGCAGAAAACCTCTCTCCCTGTAACTCAAAACCAGCCTGATACTGTGCTTCACACCTTCATTACAGCTAAATCACTTTGCAATTGGTCACTTCCACTGGCAAAGAAAGTGTAAAGAGACACATGGAGGAAACACCATCGGGGCAGTTCTGCTGCCAGTCTTGTCAGTAGGCATTAAAATGCCTGAAACTTGGTTTTGTTAAGAACTTGGTTTTGTTGGACTCAGTGATCTTAAAGGTCCAACGTAAACAACCCTATGACTTCTCTGTAAAAACAGTCCTGCACTGTGAAGTTGAACCCAAGGACCTTCCTAACGCTCGTGGCTATTGGAGATACTTGTTTCCCACAGTGAAATAGGAATTCCTGTGGAGGCAGAGAGAGAGAGCTTTCTTCAAAGTACCTGGTGCAACAACAGCCTTAGTGCAACAGCAGCAAATCTAACACTGAATAAGCACTCTAAGATCAGACTTCAAAGCAGCTAGTTTTTGAAACTCCAGTCTTGTGTCGTGCTGGCTGTCTGAAAAAGTAATGCTATATCCCAACAAAGTGACACAGTTGCTCTTTTGCTAGCTGAGAATAGCAGAGTATTTACAAAGTTGGCATTCTTCAAAAATTATACTCGTTTTTGGCAGTGAAGGCAAGAGTGAGTTATGATGACAGTGTATTTATATCTTGGGCCTTCAAGCTAGTTCAAAAGTCTTTCTAAAGGTGCAAGGAATTTATCTTCCCCAGAGATCTAGTTTCAAGCAGTTCCCAAAGGATGCCTGCAGCAGAAACATGGTGTCCAGAATGGCAGGGCTCTGCCTACCACAGACTTCTGTGTTTTTCACACATTACTTCTGATCTATGATTAATTAGATCAAGCACCCAGTTTACAGAGATGCAGATTTCTTAAGCTCTTGCCTTGAAAATGTACTTTCAAAAGGAAACTGGTGCTGGTTTTTAGCTGTGTGTTTTCCAGCTTCAGAAACCTGGAGCTGTGGGTTCAGGTGCTGGGGACCAGACATTTCATGTCTAGTGCTGCCATAGCAGTGTCAGTGAAGGTTAGTGGCATTATACTTTGCTGTCTGGGTGGGGCTGAGGCAGGTTGCTGTAGGGATTCCTCCAGAAAGGCTGAATTCCCTCAGGTTCGTAATCAGGTCATCAGACACCTTGCAGTCTCCTTATCTGAAAGGCTAAAAAAACAAAGCAAACCAAAACTGTAGATGACTTTGAAACAAACTGCCATTCAGAAATTAGGAAATAAATTTTAACTGGCATCCTAAAAGTCTTTTTAAGAGTGCCTGCCTGATGTACAAAGAGAAGCAAGTCTTAGGACAGGCAAAAACTTGGGTGTCAGAGGAAAGTCAAAGGTGCAAACCTTGCTACACTGACATCAGTCAGCCCTGCTCACCTTCCCTTCTCCTTCCTTGGTCATGCCATGCATTCCTCACACTATGCCTGTAGACATTCACAGCTGTTTGCACAGGCTGTATTGTCCCAGCAAGTCTCAGGTCCATCTTTGCTCACCTGAGCACATCCGGACCTGTCTTCTGAACACACAAAAAGATGCTTCAGGTTTCACTCAGAACAGTGGTGGTGTGATATTTTAGGGCTCTTCAGCATTTTGATGAGGGTTAACAGCCACAGCAAAACTGCTGCTCAGCCCTGAAAAAACAGCAGGAGCTGCTTGGACTGTTGGAAAAAAGTAGCTGTTGCAGATGGTGTTTGCTCTTCTGAAGACCTTTGACAGCCCCACACAGCACTGGCAGCAGCTGGCTCCAGAGCTCTGGCCTTGCCTGGGGCGGATCAAGCTGTTAGCTTGTCTAACACAGACATAACACGCAGGGAAACTTGAATCTCTAATCCGTTTTCTTGTGGCTTGAGACGTTTTCAGGTGATGGAACCACAGAAGTATATCAGAAAACCTCAGTGGAGGGGCTGACGTGTGCCAATGGCCTCTGGGTACCAGTCATGACTGTCACCACAGAGAGCTGGGCCAGGCACAAGAACTTGCTCTCACCCCGAGCAGTGACTTAGCTTTGATGGTTTACTTTGTGCTCCTCAGTGGATTTGTGTCTGTGCTCTGAGGAAACCCAAATCTTGGGGAAAATACCTAAAACAAAACACTGAGTGACAGACACTTCTTTGCTTCTCTATTCTCTTGCTCTTTCACATACACTCACAAGCTTTTGACAAAACAAAAGCCAGATGCAGCTGCTACTGAGTTAAATCAGAGGTCCCTGGTGAAAAATTATTGCAAAAATCTTAGGAATGGATACTGCTCATGGCTGAAGGCTGGAGCTTTTAATATCTGTGCACAGGTCTCAAGCCTTGTTGCTTGTTCTTCCATTGGTAGCATGGTCAGTGCTATGAGGAGGAGAGAGGAATAGGAGGAGCACTGCTGGGCACAGAGCATCCAGCTCAGCAAGACAAGGGGCACTAAAGAGATCAGAGAACTGTGAGCTGCCAAACTCAGAGGATCCCCCCCCAAGGAGTAGGGAAGAAAGAGCATTCTGTCAGCATTTTGACACCGGTTCAGTTTCTTGTGATCGAACATCCAGACTAAAAGGCTCCTCTGTCCTTTGCCCAGCTGCCCACAGGCAGCATAAAGAACAATGCTGGCAGTCACAAAAGCAAATACCTGCCACAAGGCAGTAGGATGGGATTATTTGCTTGTACTCCCTGAACTTGCAGTGATTTTACCCTCTCACAGTGTCAGAAGCCTGCGGAAATAATGCGGAGCGCTGCGGAACCCGAGGAGCTCATGTTTTGTTAATGCTCTGCACACACACTGGTCTGTGGGCTACAGCTGGGAACTGCTGTGCCAGAGCAGTGAAACACTGAATATCATTTCACTGGCAAACAGCAATGGGCAGAACCTTGCAATTAACAAGTATCTTTTTAATTACACTGTGATGACAAAAGAACCCTCACAACAAATTCCTAAAATTAATCCACGCTTAAACTGCCTTTTGACTGACAACCAAAATTCCAGCATGTCTCTTACCAAAAAAATTAAACTCCCCACCACACTCCTCTATTCCAATAACTTCGTTAAGAAAATACAATTCTTTCTTGGTAGAGATGTGGGGTAACAGACATACTGGTATATTACAGATTGTTGGCCCACTTCCCACCTCCTCAAGAAATTTGTTCTTTTATATTTTCTAAGATAACATCATTATATATGCCTGTGTGTATAGCTGCATCTTTCAGCACCAGACAACATACAGAGATGGAAAAAGTCGTGGAGCTCGTACTGAAATGCCAGGCTGTGCTTGTTTGGTGTGCACTGTTCCACTTCAATTGCAGGCAAAGTGATTAAAATATACCCCAGTTTCGAGTGTAAAGGAAACTCGACCTGTAGTGCTATTAACCAATTCATTACCATGAATAAGCAACTGGGAAAAGAGGGAGGGGGAGGCATCCTTTCGTTTGTAAATAAGCTACAGCTTCATGGTCAAAAGCATGCTGTTGCTCTTCCAGCGTTGATGTCCTACCGCTGAAAGCAAGGATGAACTTTTAGTACAATTGGATCCTTTATTCTAGCACAGAGTAAACAACATACTGTACATTCCCCAGAAGCCAAGTGGTGAATATCCCATTACATGGTGCTAAATATCAGTATAAAGATGGTACAGACTTGCTTAATAGAATTAAAATCAAAAAAATAAAGCATATTTGGGGAATAATTAAAGATGTGCGATCCCACTTTTCTCTATTGCTTAAAAGCCAACTATGAAATGAGTTGGGTTTTTTTCAGATTAACAAGAAAGCACTTCCAACAGGTTTCTTGTCCTTATATAATTTTGGCAGACCCCACTTTATAGTAAAATATGTACTCTCCCGCTGTCCAAAGTTTCTACGGTTCTATCTGCTATTTCTGTTCTCTTGTTAGCTATGAGACAACTTACTGTTAGAAATCTAAATCTTAATTACAAAGTTTCTAATGTTAAGCCGTAATCTTTTGAGCTCTCAAATCAGATAAAATGATGAAATCACAAATTATGTGAACCTCAGCCATAAAATTGTTAATATGATGTTTATGTTATTTGAAACATTTATCTTAACAAAATATTTTAAAACTATGGTCACTTCGCGTTGCCTAAGTCGCTAAAGGAGGTGGTCACTGCAGTTGAGCAGAGGCTGCGTCTGCAGCACATCCGTTCTCATCTGTCGGTAGAACAGCAGCCCCATCTAGAGGCAGCTGCACCACAAGCAAGGAGAAGTGGAACGCCAGATCTTAAAAGCTGTGACAGTGAGACTTCAACCCGGTGTGACCTGGAAGTGCCCATCCCCGATGAGAGTCCTGCGAGAGTGATTAAGGACAGGTCTGCGGCAAAGAGCAAACTGGGAGCAACCCAGCCAACGTCCTTGAACAACACACCATTTGTACCCGAGTCTATAGCCCAAATTTATAGTTTTTAGAAGGTAAGGATTCTAATTTATACTTGGTGTTAACACATAGTGCTCTTTTGGCATAAAGGGCTTTTTAAGTCCAGAGAAATATGGTCTGATTTTATTTCATAGACTCATAGAATAGTTTGGGTTGGAAGGGACCTTAAAGATCATCTCATTCCAACCCCCTGCTCTGGGCAGGGACACCTTCCATTGTCCCAGGTTGCTCAGAGCCCCGTCCAACCTGGCCTTGGACACTTCCAGGGATGGGGCAGCCACAGCTTCTCTGGGCAACCTGTGCCAGGGCCTCACCACCCTCACAGGGAAGAATTTCTTCCCAATATCCGATCTAAACCTCCCCTCTGTCAGCTGGAAGCCATTCCCCCTTGTCCTGTCACTCCAGGCCCTTGTAAATAAATCTTGTAAAAATGTCAGGACTCCACCGAAGTTTTTGCAGAGCCAAGTGTGGAGGGGTGGGAAATAATCCTGTTTTATATGTGTTTCCAAAAAGTGTACATGATAATCCTTCAGGCTGTTGGGTAAACTCTTAACCTAGCAATTACCAGGATTGCCTAGAACTTTCTGACTCTATGGCAAACACTTCCCTGCGCTTCAGATCATATCTCCGAGGCCATTCAGAAGCAGTGGCACAGTAAGATAATGAAATCACCTTGACTAATGAGACTAATGAGAAAGTTGTTGGTTGTTTTGCAATTAGAACAGTTTGTGCCTTTTCCAGGCACGAAAAAATAAATCCAAGTTGCTGAAATAAAATCTTCACAGTGGGTAAGTTCAATAGCCAGAAATCACCAGCTGTCCAAAGCAAAAACACCATCTCAATCTCTGAGTTCAGGCACTATCAGTGCATCTGCTGACAAAGATAAAGGCACATCCCTCAGAAGTCTGGTTGGTCAAAATCTTTGGCATTTGCACATCTATGGATGAACATGTGAGTGCACACAGACACACATACACAAAATTTTGGAAGACAGGTTAAAATGCCTTTCAAAAATGTCTCTTGTTAAAATCTGAGCAGGGAACAAGAGATAGTGTGTGTGGATGGACCGGTATTTTTCAGTTTCTGTCTAACACTACTTCAGAAAATTTCATTATCATAAATTTTTCTTCAATTTTTTTTTTAACTTATGAACTTTTTACTTTTTGAAACAATTGTTTATCGAAAAGCACACTATGAAATATTTTCATCTTGTATTATAAATATGACAAATATGTTTTTGTCAAGAGTCAGAAATTATTTTACCAACTCCTTTCCAAAACTTGTATTTGTTTTAGCAAGTTTTTCATCTTTGACTAATTTCACCAAATCACAAATACATTTTCCTTGAAAAACTAAGACCTTGATAAAAGCAAAACAAGGAACACCTGGACCAACTCTGAAAAAAAAGGCCTGAAGATTGAGGTGGTATTTAGCAAATATGACTAATTCTGGGGGGAAGTCCTTCCTGCCATGTGAACAATCCTGCAAGCAGCCTGTTACTCATCCTCAGTTGGCCAATTTCTCCTAAACACTGGGGCAGAAGTGGTCTTGTGGAATGTACAACACAAAGAATTCTGGCAAATACAGATAGCAACCTCTTTTCAACATGTTTTTGCCTCTGTGTGCATATATATTCATACATATATACACCTGTGTGTTTATATTCCATTGCTGCAGGCACAGGAACTTCACTCACACCACCACGAGAGCCAAATCTACACCATTAGTTCCTCAAAGGCACCTCTTTGCCAGCACACCCCGTTTGTACTCGTTCTGTTGTCCCCAACGCCAACAATACTGCTGCTACCCCAACTTCATGATTTTTGCCTCCTTCTAGAAGTCATGCAGCTCCCAAATTTCTTCTCATCATCTGTTCCTTTCCCCACCCCACACGCATCTCTCAGAATGTTTTGTTCAGGATTCCTCTATGGTAAGAACATCTTCTGTGTCAGAGATGAGGGGGGAAGGGAGCAGGGTCCAGAGAGGCCCTGGGGTGTCTATGAGCCAAGATTAGCAGGAATCTGCCTTATCTCAGCTTCACTGTGAGCAGAGAAGAAAGAGGGCTGAGCCTGGTGTTCCTAAGTGTTCACAATTGCCACTTGATGGTCCACAGCTGTTTACAGTATCATAAAATCATGGAATGGTCTGGGTTGGAAGGGACCTTAAAAGATCATCTTGTTCCAACCCCCTGCCATGGGCAGGGACGCCTTCCACTATCCCAGGTTGCTCAGAGCCCCATCCAACCTGGCCTTGGACACTTCCAGGGATGGGGCAGACACAACTGATATAAAAGTAGAGAAAGAAGAGGGGGGCTGCCCCAGTTTGCACCAAAGGACTCCAGATAAAAGGAGCAACTGTCTCAACCTTTGCTTGAGCTTCCTACAACTGCTACGGCCACAACGACCTCCTTCCAGCCTTGCCTGACAGAACTGAGGATAGCAAACAAAATCTGGCCCACGCTGTCCACATTAGACAGAAATACTTTTCATTCTTTTTTTCAAGTTCACAGCACCCTTAGTGGCATTTGCTATTGACTTTGTGCTGATGCTCTTCCATCAGAACAAGATTTTGCCAGACTTGCTCTAGGCTGTGTAAGATTTATACGATGTCTCCTAGTGCAATAAGAAAAGAGAAGGATGTTGGGGGTTTTTTGTTTGTTGGTTTCTGTGTTTTGTTTGTTTTTAGAGAACAAACAGACTATAAGCCCTTTCAGCCCTACTAGTTTCAAAAATTAGGGATAGAGACCACACATCATGACGCTGGTTTTCTGTAAAGCAGGAGTAGATAATGTCTAGTAATCATCTCTCACTTCCTTTCAATATAGCAGACGTTAATGAGAGGAAAAGACACAGCATTATCATGAGCCTTTCCTTAATGAAAATTATTTAAAATCCTGAAAGCCAGGGCATACATCAAAGACAAAATTTTCATTTTGTTAGCAAATCTTTTCTTAAAATACCATTTTCCATTTTTTTATATGTAAATGTGATCTTCAGGGAGGAAAAAAAAAATCAATTTTCCATTAAGATGCATCAATGAATTAAAGCCATCAGCAAGAAAGTTCAAATTCTTCCTGAAGAACAGACTTAAAGGTCAACCTGCAGACTTTAAAGCTTTTCTTCTGACATTCTGATTGCACAGTATTATCAAGCCAAATAATCAATTAAATAAACTAGCAAAATTGCATTACTATTCATTTTTTAAGGGAAGCAAAAACAGGGAGGGAGAAAATGATGTAATGTAGGACAAGCAATCCTTAGTTGATACACCACAGATGAGGTGATAGAATAAGCACCAGGTCTCAAGGGAAGGGATCCCAGCTGATCTTCCATTTTCCCCATGTCCCTCAGCTGAGGGCAACCAGAAGTGGTGTTCATTAAGAACTGACCCCACAGATCCCACTTTATAACTGCCTGATCAGGATTATTTGACTCTGAACTGTGCTGTGGCACAGTGATAAATTAGGTTTCTGGACTCCAGCACTCACACCTCACCTATGGAATGGAATACCACAGCAAAGGAAGCTGAATTAACCCACATTCCCATCCAGAGTTGAGAGGGGCACACATTCATGCACTTCTCTTGCCAGAAGTGCCCTGATGATACAATTCCTGCAGCTCCCTGCACTGCAATCTCAGAGGTGAAAGAGCACGCCCTACACTGCCAACCATGTGAGCTTCACCCAGCCCCAGATGTAAAAGCCACATCTGCCACAGGAGTGAAACATAATTAGTTGGACTGAATGGGTATATAAACTGGCTAGAGAAACCAGTGCTGGTGAAAATGCCAGCAAAAATAGCAAAAATGTTTGTAGAAAGAGGTTGTACCTGTATTTAGATCAGTAAATAGGCAAGATTTGAGGCACACAAAGATGAATGTTTTGCTAATTATGTGCAGGTCCTTCACCACTGTTTCTGAAAAGCCCCCAAAAGAACAAGCAAGTACTCCAGTGCCTCTGCCATTTATATTTTGACAAAAGGAACAGTGTGACACAATCTTGCAGAGAAAGGAAGGTGGATTTAAATGTACCTTACTCTTTGCCTCAGGCTTTTAAAAATGGAGGCATCTTGGAACTTGAGGACCTAAAGAAAAATTTACAATTACAGACAGTAAAAACTAGATTTTGTAATTGTAGAGTAATAAATAAAATCTGGCTACTTGGAAGGGTGAACAGCAGTAACTTATGAAACAATAACTATGTTTATGCAACACTGAGTTCAAGGGGAAATTGAGTTAGTCCTGTCTTCACAATCCATGATTACTGATCGTTTTAGCCCATTTTGTTACTCCCCTCCCAGCAGAGGCTGATGTGACAATTGGTCTGGGAAAAGAAAAATGTCAGTTGCCTGTGGAGGTCTCTAGAAAGTCTGCTACCTCTTAACACCTGCGGGGAAACCTTGGTGATAAATAAAGGCCTGCCACATAGGAGATGAAAAGAGAAAAATACTAAGAAAGACTAAGTCAGCAAGGGCAAATTCAGCAGTGAAAAGGCTAGTAAGGTAAACTAGCTTGGAAAGACAAGTGAGGCTCAAGTCAGGGATTTGAAACTCTGCAGGTCAGGAGAACAATTACACTGAAGCTGGGCCAAATATAATCAATTAGAAAGTAAAGAGAAATCAACCAATTTTTCATTTGCTCTAGTGAAAGAGGCAGATATACACAGCCATATTACTTGTGATTTGCAGTTCCTTTTATCATTAAAGTCAAGTGAGACAAATTGACTTCATGCCAGTTTATGACCCCAGCCGGACAACAGACCTTTCATTAGCTGTGCCCTTTGTGAGAAGGTGTCCTAAACAAAACCCTTGAAGTTCTGGGGTTTGCCGTGATAAGTAATGACTAGTGTGGGAAGCCACCCACCCACAGCACCTCCACACACAGTTTATCTGATGCTGATGCTTCACATGAGCCATCCCCAAGTCTGGCAGATGGGAAAGCAAAGCTCTGCTCCCACACAGGTTAATTAGGAAAGAACAGTCCCCATGGCAGACAGGGCCACCCCACTGTGTGGTTCTGGCTGTACCACCTAGTGCTAAAAGAGCCCTCAACCCCCTGGCAGGACGTCCTAGTCTTGGCTTGGCACAGCACTAACCCAAATATAATGCTTTCAAATGAAAGCCAACTCATTTGTAAGCAAGCCAGAGGACAAGACAGTTTGTAATTTTGTGCATAATTATGTCGCAAACACATCTGAACAACTCCTCCCACAACTGCTGGGGAACCTTGGATGTGCTCCTCCATCCAATCTGACTGAGGAAGGGAAAGCGAGACAGAAAACATGTGATTCTCCTTCAGGCCTAGATTCCTTTATACCTTGCAGCGCCACGAAGAGGGATCAGAAAAAGAGGCATCCTCCAGACCCCCGGCTCTACCCCTGGAGCCCCTCCAGCCATCATCCTCTTTGACTTCCTAGGGTCTTAGAAAGCCAGCTGCCCACCTCAGCAGCAGGAATGAGGAACCTCAGGGGAGCTGTGCAGGATGTGCAACACATTTTATTTGTTCCCCTTCTCCCCATCACCAAACTGTGGTCTGGGAAGTAGCCAAGGTGCCACATCCCAAATACCACAGTTCAGGGGTACAAAAGCACTCAAAGCTACTCATCACATTGCAAGAGTGACTTTCCATAGATGAGGCTGCATCCTCTGAGGGGGAGCTCCTCAGATAAGCCTCACAAGCCAGTTTCAGGGCCTAGCGGACATCTACATGGAGAAGCAACTAGAAAGGCAAGCAGCAGCACTAGAGAAAATGACAAGTATTTGTATCTAGTTCAACAAGTTGGTAAAATGTCTGCTTCTGGGTCACCTGAGCCACACATTCCCAGTATTCTGCCCTGAAAAATATGTTCTAATCTTGCATTCGTTTTGTATTTGTTGGGTTTTTGATTTCGATTTTTAATTACACTGCCATGGAAAAAGATGTCAGAGGCTTAAAATTGTTCCTTTGCTGTGAAGGAAAAATTTGTTTGTGTTTTGTAAATCCAGTCTGATTTTTATACTGTGAGAATTAACAAACCCTGATGAAACTGAGTTTTGTGATACAAGCTGATCCATGATGCAATGCCACCCGCAAAAGGATTTTGTGTCCTGTTTATCTACCGCTCCACCGATCTTCACAGCAAAGCCCACGACAATATGTTGTAAATAAGAAAGCTAAGCACAGCAGATAGCTTCAGTTCAGGTTATCCTGACTCACCAAACACTGTAATCGCCTTTTCAGGTGTTTTTTTTCCCCCCCGCCTCCTTCCACCACACTCACTTTCCAGCTTGGTCACACACTCTCAGTGAGCCACTGCAAGGTCTCCTTACCTCGGCTCCCCTCCTGGGGCTGTGCAGCTCATTGCTTCCACCTCGGCACCGAGCCTGAGCATATCTGTACTGAATTCTCTCCAAGGTCTTCAGGGCATTCTTCCCAATCCATCAAGGTCATTCCAAATTCTAATCATACCCTCTGAGGTTTCGGCTCCCGCTGCCAGCCCGATGTCATCTACGACTCTGAAAAGAACACACCGTACTCAACATTTGAATCATGAATTAAACTCCCAGAGAGTGCCAGATCCTCCCCTTTCCCCACACCACTCCTTTTTTCCCCCTCATCCTCCCCATTTTACCCTCACGTCCATCACGGGGAAGCTGCTCCTGACAGCCAACACCGTGCGCCAAGCACAAACTCTTCCACAGGAGAGGATGGTGCCCTCCAAAGCCACTCGTGGGTGCAAGCAGCCCCCACACTTCTGCTGATGGATCCCTCCCAGCATTCCTAATTTTTAACCACACAAGGGGAAGAAGGAGGAGGTCAAAACAAGGGAGCAAAATAGTGGTAAGGGAAGTTAGGTCTCTTTCTGGGGAAATAAAGTGGGATGCAGTGGATAACTGTGAGAGTGGCCTGGGTCACTGTGCCGGTTTTGGCCATGGTGCAGTTCATTTTCTTCACAGTGGCTCCTATGGGGCTGTGTTTTGGGTTTGTGCTGAACACAGGGGTGATCATATAGAGATGTTTTTGTTATTGCTGAGCAAGGCTGACACAGAGCCAGGGCATTTTATGCTTTTTGTACTGCGACACTGGCAAGGAAGTTGGGGGTGAATGGGAGGTTGGAAGGAGACACAGCTGGGACATGTGACCCCACCCGACTAAAGGGATGTTCCAGACCATATGGCACCAGGTATATAAAGTGGGGGTAAGAAGAAGGAAGGGGAGGTGTTTGCAGTGATGGTGTTTGTCTTCCCAAGTCACTCTTAGGCATGATGGAGCCCTGCTCTCCCAGAGATGGCTGAACACCTGCCTGCCCACAGGAAGCAGTGAATCAACTCCTTGTTTTGCTTTCCTTGTGCACATGGTTTTTCCTTTCCCTATTAAACTGCCTTTATCTCCACCTAGGAGCATTCTGGCTTTAAAGCTTCCATTTCTTTCCCTGATCCTGCTGGTGGGGAAGTGATGGAGCGGCTGTGAGGGGCTTGGCTGCTGGCTGGGGTGATACCAGGACAGTCACGTTATGGGGTGAGGATCACACTGAACCCAGGAGATGTGACATTCAGCTTTGACCCCTCCACTGTGGGGCTCTCTGAGCCTCACAATCCAGCTGTGGGCAGTGCTGGAGATGAGCAAGTGCAGTGGTGGGAGAGGACACTGTGGGCAGTACCGGGGGAGGTGCGGAAACTTTTCTCTCCTGAGGAAAGGGGCAGGTTGAGGAAGCCCTACCAGATCCATCTCCAGCCACAACACAAAGGGATGTGCAGGTGGACATACACTGACTGCCAGGTTCAGGTCACCAGAGGGAAAAGCCAGCAGAGAGGAGAAAGAGGAAGGCACAGAAAATGAAGCTGCACAACCAACAGCTACACAGCATCTGAGGATTTCTCCCACCTTTATAAGGACCTGGCCCCAGCAATGAGCCCAAAAAACCCACAGGAGGGCTTCTCCCTCCCCAGTCAGCCCCAGCCTGTGCCAGACCTCTGCTCACCCTGCTCCACCCTCCAGACTCACCTGGTGATCCCTGCCTGGCAGATCTGCTCGAGAAGCACGTGGCACATCTTCTCCATCCTGAGAACAGAGAGCACAACACTCACTTCCCTAGGAAACATCCCCTCAGGGAGAGACTGTTGTACCCACCACGCACAGGCTCCCCATTTGTGGAGTTCTATACAGTCACTTACAGCCATCCCAGCTTAAAAGCCTGGGTTGTTCCATGTCCAGGGAAGGTAAGAGTCAAAAAATGTGCTTAAATGGCATCAGAAATAAGGCCAAAACCTTTCCCAAGTATGTGTTTTGAATCATGTCTACAATGTACTTTTTTTTTCCTTTTGTTTCCTAAAATACAGGTACATTTGAGTTAAGGAACTCATACAAATCATGGTAGGACTGAAACATTAGAGGATTATTTTTTTTCCCCAGTAATCGACAATTTATCTTTCAGAAGCTTTTAACTTCAAGTTTTAGCGGGAAAAATCCTTTTGTCAAAAATTATTTCCAACATTCAGGTTTTATTACAAGCTTCCCATTTGCTAAAATAAACTCATAATGCATAACCAGGGGTTAACTAACCCTCCCGCATCAAATCAAAATACTGCATTTCCTGTAATTTACATTTGTATTGTAAGCATTTCTGGTCTTCTGTTTGTATTATTTTGGTAAATAAAAGAGAGACAAACACTTTAGACATCGTCCTTTTACTCGATCACCTTCTTCTATATTGGTGCCTGTCTTATGGTGATCCAGTACCTCCCTCAGCAGTGTCATTACTGAAATAAAGTAATATGTTGGTAAAATGTTTGAGGGATCAAAATGCCTTCTCATCAGAGAGCCTGAAGATCAATATATCACACTGTGCTTGGTTCCACAGTGCATGGAGCCCAGAACTTCCCAGATGGAACACCAGCTGCAGTCTTAACTGCTCTGGAATTCTGTTGGCAGAGATGGAGATGGACACAGCAAAACTAAAGCCCAAGCTAGGATTTCCAAACTGTCAAAGACTAAAGGCTGTGGGAGAACACTTATTGATAAGGCAGTGAATTGTCACTCTGTATTTTGCTTCAATCTCTTTGATCCAAGACGATTGACACAGTTTGTGGCTTAACATCAAGGGAAGAAGGATTACAAACAAACAAATTAACAAAGAAAAGGGGGTAAAACATATCCAAGTGACAGCAAGCTTAGCTGTAGAGGTTGGTAGCCTCATACTGCAACAAATATGAAACAATAAATAATGGAAGTTCAGGTCCACCAAGTAAATGAAAAGAACTGTGGAATTATCAGCCAAACATCACCAGTAAAGCAGGACATTTTATCAGAAATAACTCCCTGTGTTTTGCCCAAATTTAATACAGCTTTTCACTGTTTTAATTTATTCAAATGAGAACTTCAGCATTAAAGTGAGATTAATATATTTCTAGAAAGAATTTTTTTTTCCTAGGCTTCATTAGCATGAGTTCTGACTCAAAGAACGTGAAAGAAAGCAAACTAATTAACTAGATCTAATATGTATTAAATTCAAACTAGCTTCTATTAGCATTTCTTCTAAACAAGATGTTATTTAGCCTCAGAAAGCAGTACAAAATCAGCAACAGGAAATAGCAAATATGTTTTGGTAGTAAAGCAAGAACTATCTGCTGATAAGTTGTTTGTTACAGCTTGTTCTGTTACAGCAATTGGCATTTTATTTGGAAGTCCTACGTTATGTGATAAATAAGGATCTGAAGTGTTGAAAGTTTTACAAAACTAAACATATATATCATCTTTACTTATTTCTTTCTTATTGCTTTATGTCTGCATGTGTGCCATTATAATATGAAACAATTAATTACAACTTTATCCCTAAGTAACAGTGGAATTCCCTTCAGCACACTGATTTTGGCAGCCTAAACCATTTCTGGTTTTATATATGGCACAACTGCAAGAACTTTGTACGTTAATTACTTTCTATAATATCATTTAGCCTGCAGCATTCCAAATTAAAATTCACATTTCCCTGGCAGGAACTACCCTTTTAACCCCACATTCCTCAGGTAAAACTTACGGAAACTGTAAGATCAATCTTACTTTGGTCACCACTATAAAAATAACATCAAAGTCATGTGTCTTGGGTCTTTTTTTTATATAAGGAATTTTCTGTATAATGGATGCCTTTCCTGCCTTAAGTGTCCATGTATACACATTTACACCATTATTTTTTCCATTAATGTAATTAATGTGCCTAGTACTGAAAAAATTACATTTAATTCATCTCATATATAAAAGAATTACTTCCCTTACAGAAAAAAAACAATTTTTTTAAAACATAAATAATATTTATCTGTTCCTCCTGGCAAAGAGAACAGGTTAGATGATTTATCCAGGAAGTCCAAAGTTTCTCCTCCAGATGAAAGAGAGGGAACAACCATAAAAGCCCTGGCCATAGCAAAGCTGGAAGCAGATGTTCCTTGCCTGGACACTTATTCTACACATTCACTGACACAAATTCAGAACCATAGAGGCAAGTTATAGAAGAAAAACAAACAAGCAAACAAATAAGTCCCCACAAAAAGTATTCCAATGAACTAAGTTTTAAACGGTGTTGCTTAGAAATATTAGCGTTTGTCTAGAAAAATCAGAATTATGTAACAAAAATATTGCGGAAAAATAAAGAAAACATTTAATGCTATAAAGAAATCGGGGGGAAAAAAAATCAGCCTGAACACAGAAATTCTTTTAAGATGGCAATAAACAGCAGTGGGTGGTGAACCCAGGATTGATCCCTGCCCATATATCAGTGATGTGAAGGTACAAAAAAACACAGTCTTTTGTTACCTGCACGTGGAAACCTCAGTAAGAACACGAGGTCACTTGCAGAAGAACACTGCACCAGTGCAAGGCCCACCATTTATTCTCTAATCACTAACAAAAAGCTGAATTATTACAAATTGAATGATGGCAAATATGGTAAGTAGATGTTCATAATTTATCATCCTCCCCTGGGCAGAAAACTCACAGTGTTTTACTTCTTCTCAGACCATGCTCTGGTCTCTTGCTCTGCTGCTGCTCCAGGTCTGCTGGGCTGAGGAAGCTCATCAGAAGTAAAGGAGAGAGTTCAGCAATCTTGGGGACCACACACCCTCATTATTTATTTTAGACACTGAATTAAGCACAAAAAGACGCTGAAATGTCATTTCAAGAACGAACTCGCTGTACACAACCTTCTGCCATCAGATCTCAGTGAAGGACGGGATAGGATTTCACTCCGAAGGAAAGGCTGTGCCACTATGCCAGCAGCAGGGATTCACGGGAAAAGCAAGGAAGAAAAGCAGGAGGCACGGAGGTATTGTTCCAAACACGGTGGTTCAGTGCTTCAGATGCCACAGAGTGAGGAGACTGTGCTACTACTTGTTCACTCTTTTCAGTAACTACAAAATGGTTTTTCTACAGAGCTTTGGCATTTTCCAGACGGGGCCCTGGCTGAGCAGGGATGTCAGATTGGCAGCTGCAGGTCTTAAATTGCAGCACATCTGCAAACCACCCTGTGGTGACATCCAAGACACCAGAGTGGAAGGGAAGGAGAGGAACCGCAATGCATGAATTTCCAGGTCTCCTCTTCAAGAATCCGTCCCCCAGAGGCTGCTTAACCCCCACAGCAACTCGTATGGAGGGTAAACCCTCCACAACCATCTCCTCTTGCTCTTCTGACATACACAAGACTGTGGCTGCTGCTGTCATTTTCTGCTGCCACCGGTCAGCAAAAGGGTTTCATGTGGATTTCTCCGCAGGTTTTGTCTCAAAAATGATCTTGGTACCCAGCTTCCTCCACCAGACAGCAAATGCTGGTCAGATCAAGTCTCTTAGATCAGCTGTCCTGAATAAGCAGCTGCTTTCCCCATTGCTGTGTAGCAGAGACAGGACACCTGCATCTTCTTATCCTCCTCCAGAAATGCTAATCATGATGGATGGGAGGTGAGGAAGGGCAGTGGGAGCATTTCCACGCTCTGCTCTGTTCCAGTTGTCTGAATGACTTACCCAGGCAAGTAGAAAGGGGGCAGGCTGGTTTATCACTTGCAAATGCTTCAGGGCAGGGAAAAGACCTGGAAGAAGCACAGATTGTGAACACGGCCCTGCCCTGCACTGAGAATGTTGCCTGAGAAGCCCAAAGTTCATTATGCCAAACCTGGAGTGCACAGTTTAGCTGTTCAGAAACCAAACTTGCTAGTCTAAGAAGTCCCCCACAAAGAAGATTCTTCCTACAGGTCAGGACATCATGGTTTTCTCAGCTTCTTGATTACTGGAGAAATTAAAACAGTAGCTGTTCATTTGGTCCATCCCCTTTAGGATTTTAACAGATCTTGTGCCTTAAGGAAGAATCATATATGGTTTAGGACTCATCCCAATTCTGCCTCCAGCACCCAACCATTTAATGGTATTGAGAAAAAAATCCACCTGCTTTTTGTCTAGTCACTGTACCTTGAAAAAAAATAAGTATGTATGGCAACAAGCCATGGTGCCTCTTCTGGAAAAAATAAAATCACTTTAAAAACTGTGTTCAATTTGCAGTACTTAAAACACCTTTTCTTTTCTATTCAATGTGCTTTTATATTCTCTGTGCTTTCATGCAAATGACAGCAAAAAGAACAAATTCATGTACAAATAAGAAAACAGGGATCAGGAATGGATCCATCAAACAACCACGTAAAGAACAGGGAGCTGGGGGTGTTGAGCCTGGAGAAAAAGAGGCTCAGGGGAGATGTGACAGGAGGTTGTAGCCAGGTGGGGGTTGGTCTCTTCTCCCAGGGAAGAAGTGACAGGATGAGAGGAAATGGCCTCAAGCTGTGCCAGGGGAGGTTCAGGTTGGACATCAGGAGGAATTTCTTCACTGAAAGGACGGTCAGGCACGGGAAGGGGCTGCCCAGGGACGCGGCGGAGTCCCCATCCTGGAGGTGTTCAAGGAACAACTGGCACTCAGAGTGTGCTCTCCCCTACACAGCAAATGGATGACAGGGCTGAATGGATGCCAAGGAAAGCCACGGAACAGGAAAATGCCATGTTGTCTTTTCCTGTGATAACACAGATAAGGGGCAGCAGCTGACACAGAGAATGACTGATCAATATTAATGATGCAGAGAACTACTGAGAGATAAGGAATAGAGGATATCATTCTTGCAAAATGAATTAAGCAAGAGCCCTCTTCCAGTAATATTCAAAGGCATTCTCTTGCTCAGCAGAAAATGGGATTACTATAAATAGCAAACATATGATCTTTCATACTATAATGAAAGGACTCTTGAAAAGAGCACAGATAGTGAAATGTAGTCAGATGGGTTTTTTATGCTGGTTTTTCTCCAGATTGCAGCTAAGTAATCAGAAGTCCCTGTACACTTAATGCAGTTACACTTTAAGGGCAGAATTCCCACCGACTTCAGCAGTGAATGGATTATGTTTCTACATAAAACGCATATCTACCAAAGCAAAGGCTGCCCACTGTCCTCTCAAGTGAACTGAACCAAGTTCTTGATGCGACAGTCATTTATGACTTCCAGAACATTAAAATTTGACGTGACTTACTTGGTCTATGATGACACTGATTCAATGACTGTGGAGGTTTTTTTTTCCTTCTTCTTCCCTTTTCCTTCTTTTGAAGAGCTGTGCACAGCAGGTGGGAGGGAGCTTTTCAAAAATGTTTTCTGGGAACAAAATCTTAATCACCATCGCCACAAAAACGTGGGCAATGCCAACAGAATGGTCAGTGATCACCATTTAAAAGGCTTAGCTGATTTAAAAAAAATAAACTTTATTATTAGGAAAATTACTGAGTTACTTACCTTGTAGAATTATAGAAATGTATTAAAAATACTTCACATTTTGTTTGTTTTTGAGGTAATTCCTCATGCAAAGATAATGCTGCCTTGTATAGCAGTGATTTACTGTGAGGGTGGTGAGGCCTTGGCACAGGTTGCCCAGAGAATAAGTTGTGGATACTCCATCCCTGGAAGTGTCCAAGGCCAGGGTGGATGGGGCTCTGAGCAACCTGGGATAGTGGAAGGTGTCCCTGCCCGTGGCAGAAGGGTTGGAACAAGATGGTCTTTAAGGTCCATTCCAACCCAAACCATTCTGTGATTCTATGAGTACACACTGAACTCCCCAGTCCTAAGAGCTTTTCTTTTTGAGTAAAATAAGAATTCCTTTTTCTGCTGCAGAAGTATTAGCTCTGCTGTTTTTGGAGGTCAGAGGCTTTGTGTCACTGTGTGTAAAACAAACCAAGAAGCCAGTACTTTTTAAAGAAGGAGAAACATCATTTTACATCTTTAAGGACTTAAAAGTGTTTGACTAAAAAAAGTGAGGTGGGAAGGTGAAGGGAAGGGAAGGAGAAGTGAGTCTGTCCAGTTTGGGATGGTAAGAGAAGGATCTATTTTCCAAAGAGCAAGCAAGAACACCCCAGGGTTGACAGCTCAGAGCCCAGCAGCTGCAGAAGCAGCAAAATTACTAATAAGTTGGTGTTCATTTTGTTCATCTGTGGCAATATGTATTAAAAATGTTAGATTGGACAGTTCTGGTTATATTTTGCTTAAGACAGACTTTGCATACATTTGTGAGCATACCAGGCAACGCTAGTATTGGCATTATTCTATAAACAGCCTATTTTCCTCTAAAAATAACCAGAGCTGATTATGCTGACTTGCTTTGGTGGCTTTAAAATGCAAGGAAAAAATGGAAAAGAACTTAAGTAGAAACAGTTATTTTGCCATCTCTCTTCCTTATTTTCTAACATTTTCTTTTTATTTATACTTGCAGGTCATATAGAAAACAAACTGAAAATGACATCTGGAGAAGGAAAAACTGCCATTGAAAAGACTGTGTATTATTTTTAAAAATGTCCCTATAAAACAGATACAAGGAAAATATTTTGCACCTGTTGTTACAAATGCTCTGTTTAAAGACTCCAAACAGAATTACATGGTGTAAACACCTGAGGAATATATTTAAATATGCTGTCATTTGAATACTTGGCTGCATGGTAACATACACACAAAGGAGGATATAGGAAAATAAAGCAGGTGTAGCACACACAAGTATTCTCACACAGAGCAGTAACAACACAAGGAATATTTTAAGTAAATATTTTAAAGGCAAATATATCTAAAGAAAAGAATCCAGTGCACGTTATTCCATTTGCATCTTTCTAAACCGCTAGAGATTTACTGTCTTCATGTGAAGTCTCAGAAGTTGGCTAATAGAAGCTGCATTTGCTAGACAGTTGTACGATACCTTTAAGTGTTGTACTATAAAATTACCTGGATTTGGGGTTTTTGTGGTCCCTTTGCAGGGCATATGAAATCAGCTGCCACAAGATTGTAAGATTTATCTCTCTCAAGCCCACACTGTGATTGCTACAGAGCTTCTGGGTAATACTTGGAAAAGTGCCTGCACCGATAAAGGACTATATTTCCAGAAATGAGATATCTGCAGTCTCAGAGAACCAGCGGTAAGATCCCAAGGCAAATAAATCCTTGGAGAACAGGTAGTGGGAAGACGTGCACTTAATGTCATTTGAGAAACTGCTTAAGTAGGCACCATCCCAACCTAGAGAAAGCAAAAAAAAAAAAAAAAACCAAAACAACTTGAAGAGAATAAACTTGAAAAGCCACAAATTTCCCTACTGGTCTGAAATCATGAAGAGGAACCACAGGAGGTGACAAGTAGGTCAGATTCCATAAAATAATGTATTAAAAAAAAAAAAAAAAGAAAGAAAGTACAGGCAAGTAACAAAAGGTAACGTAACTGGAGCACAGAACAATCCAAAAGCATTCCATAATGTTACTGACTGGAAGAAAAAGACCAGGAAGAGCTGATGCTGTGTTCAGTGAGATGGCGGAAACATCAACAGGAAAAGAAACAAAATCTGTGTCTTTGCTAGAAAGTTCAGCAGAAATTACATAATTAACACGATATAACACAAAGGTTAGTTCTTAATGTCACTTGTGGGCTCAAGCAAGCTGAGGTAGGTGGGTAGATATCATGGAGAACTCAGGGAATATCTTTTACATGATTGTAAAAGATACAGGAAATACGAAAGGACAAAGAAGAAACTGCAAACTATTTTTAGTGAACCTGATTTCCATACAAGAACACAACTTAGCAGTCATACAGCACTTAAAAGGGAAAAGAATAATAGACAGTATAGATTCCCAAAGCCAAATTATGTCATGTCACATTTTCTCTTAAAGTGAGAGGCACCATTAAAAACAGAGGAGCTGAAGATGGCATACAGTTTATGCTTTAAGAGGCTTTGCGATTATCTCACAAGATTATTCTCACAAATAAGATGAGGCAAGAATATTATAAAATTAATGCAAAACCTGCCAGAAAATCACAATACTTATTTGCAGTTCAATGCTAACTTGCGAAATTATATTATGTTACCCAGGCGAGAGGATTCAACAGATTCATTGAGGATTTGAATGATGCAACACAGTACGTTCTTTAAAATTGCAGCTGACCTTGAGGTGGGAAGGCTGCAAGCAATGCAGGGCTAGTTAGCACTTGGAATAGTCCTGTTAAATTGAAACACTGGGCTCCTACTTAAGTTAGTGAAAATGATGTCTTTCAAATTAAAATAACTTGCACAGATATCTAACATGGACCTACTAGCCTAATTTCAGATATGGTCTTTAAGGATTTTATATAAATGAACATTATTAATTTCCCAAACTTGAGAATTTAAAATTATAAAATGCCATAGCAAAGCTTTCTATCCCACTGTATTATGACAGGCTCTTTTATTACTTATATATTATATACTATATTGGCATGAAGAGCCAATGGTTTCTTCAGTGAACTTGACAGATGAATGAGAAAACTCTTCAAGATCTTTTTTTGCACCTCTATAGGTACGTGTGGTCTTACAAGCTATCATGCCACAGAGCTCAAATTCTGCCAAGCCAAGAAAATCATTCATTTCTTTATTCATTTTTCTATGACATCACTTCAATACCTATAGGCCACATTCATTTAGATACTGGGAATATTAATCCTTTCAACATATTCCAACATGTTGAAGCCCATTAACCTAGGCTTCCCTTTTTCCCTGCAAGGAAGAACAGACCTTTCTAGAATGTGATTTGTTTGAGCTGCTCTAGAAGTCTTTATGAGGATGCTGCAACCAACAGCATCTAATGCAACAAGCTCATTAACATCTATACCATAGATTATGATAAAGTCCAGGGAAAATAATCCTATTTTATTGGAAAATACTACCTGTTAGCATCAATGGAATACCTTGATCCTCCAAAGCACACAGGGAATCAGCAACTGCAAAATGGGACCTGAAAAGACTTAAACAACAAGCAGCAGCTGAAACAGCCATAAAACAAGTCACATCATGGAATGACAGAATATCCTGAGTTGGACAGGACCCACGAGGATCATGGAGTCCTGCTGTTCCACAAATCAAACTTAGTCCTGACAAGTAAAGGAACATACCCTGAAAACCAGAAATCAGTCAAAACAATCACCTTAGTGTACAGCAGCACCAAGGAGTGGCAATTACTGAAAGCAATTAATATTATATCAACTGGAAATAGCATAAAAGAAGAGCTGAATGAACTGCAAGCTTAAGATCAGGAAGTCTGGATAATCATTGGGAATCTAGAGCCTTAAATGGCAGAGAAAAAACCATCCCTGATTATAATCTTTCATCTGCAACATTCCTCTTGCTTGTGTGTGGTGAGGGGTTTTTGGGTTTTTTTGTGTGTGGTTTTTGCTTGTTTAAGAAAATGTGGACCTTTGAAAGTTTAAGTCTGTCAAATAAAAATCTAATTATCAGGTTCTGTTTTGTGCATTTCTTCCATCTGTGAAGCCCAGCTGTTTATCAGCATCCCCTGACTATAACAAAAGAAAAAAGTCCTTGCTTTCAGGCCTTTTCTAACAAAAAAAGCCCCCAAAAAAACCCACAACCAAACCCCCCCCCCAAAAAAACCCCACAACAGCACAGAATTTTTTTTAATATTTTTCTCCTTATTTTTAAAGATATTTTAAAGATATTTAGTATTTCCACCAAGTCTCTTCACACAAGTACCATCCTTTCAAGAGACTGTTATACCTTGCAGCTGTAATCGTGTTTTCCTTTCCTGTACGTTAATGTTTCTGTGCCAATGACCCTGGTATACAGTTTGTGGCCTGAATACCTAGCACTCAGTTATTAGAAAAAAGCCAAACTATTTGAAACTCAGGTGTCTTTCAGGTGTCTTTCCCATGTTTTAAAAGAGGCAAATCCCCAAGAACTTCTTGAATGTTCCCATATTGTGCAGCAGGAGCCCTTTGAGCTCTTTCAGCTCTGTGTCCCAGCCTCTTTGTCTGCTACAGGTGATCTCAGTTGCCTTTCCCATGTACTTGTTTTTTGTCCCTACTGCCCATTTTAGTTATTTCCCTGACAGGTTCTGAGTTTAAGATGTCTCACCTGATCGCTCTCAGTTCCCAGAATCACAGAGTGGGTCAGGCTGGAAGGGACCACAGTGGGGCATCTGGTCCCACCTCCCTGCTCCAGCAGGGTCATCCCAGGCCACACGGCACAGGGTTGTGTCCAGACAGCTCTGGAATATCCCCAATCAGGGACACTCCACACCCTCTCTGGGCAATCTGTTCAGTGCTCGGTCACTGCACAGCAAAGAAGTTCTTCCTCATGTCCAGCTGGAACTTCCTGGGCATCAGTTCCTGCCCGTTCCTCTTGTGCCATCGCTGGGCACCCCCGAGCAGAGCCTGGTCCATCCTCTGCCCCCTCCCTGCAGACACTGACACACATGGATGAGTCCCCTCTCAGGGTCTCCTCTGGAGGCTGAACAGCCCCAGCTCCCTCAGCCTTTCCTCCTCAGGGAGATGCTCCAGTCCCTGAATCATCTCCACAGCCTCTGATGGACCCACTCCAGGAGCTTCATGTCTCCATGTGTAAGAAAGGAAGGACATCAAGGAGGAAGAGCTGCCCTGTGGGAGAGAGAAATGCAGCAGCCACTGCTGCAGTGACAGGACCCTGAAGCTCAAGAGCTCAGAAAGGACTGACAGGCACTTGGACGGGGTGGTCATCCGTTCACATGGAGTTTCAGGAACTACCACCCAGCAGTGCCTCTCCCGAGCCATTGGGCTCCCTGGGCAGAGGCAGGAGCTATGGGTAAGGAACCACACAGGAAGGCATCACTGCCCTGTGCTCTGTGAATTAGTCCCACCTCCCTAACACCACACACTCCCTCCAGAACTTGCCTGGATTCGTGTTTTACAGACTTGAACATGCTGGAAGTGTAATGCTGAAGGTTCACAGCACGGACGGGCAGGAGAAGTGACTCTGTGGCTCTGCTCCTACCTTTCCAGGATTTTCTGGGTAGACCACAGCCTTGAAGTTCATCAGCAGAGCATCTGCAGTACCCACTGACATATTCCTGAACATTCAAAGCTCTCTCGTATCCCTGGCAGGCTGCCAGATACTGCCCCACACTCCCTTTTACATCAATGCCAGAGCACTGCAAGGAAGAAAAGGAGGCAAGAAGCAGTCTAGATCCCTTCCAAGACAAGAAAGGAGCCCCCAAGCCCCACCCCAACTACAAATAGGAGCTTTTCAGCAGCACTTTTCAGAACCACCTAAGTGCTTGGGAAGAAAGAACAAAGACTCCAGCACCAACTCAAAAACTTACATAAGACAGGTAATCCAAAAATAGCAAATATGATGGTTTGCTGCAGCAGCACTTCCAGCAGTCCCCAGAGGTATTTTGGGACTTGATTTTTAAGTTCAGTTGAGACCCAAACACCACCCAAACACAAAAGCTACGAACTGAAACATTGTACTCAAACTCCCTCCCAACAGGAAAAAATCCTAAATCCTCAAGTAAGCAATTCCTCTTACTCTATGTTGTGAAGTCTTCCACTTCTGCTATGTTTTCTTTTTTTGGAGTTTCCAAAGACAGAAACAGAAGGACATGCCTCGATGCAGGGAAAGAGGAAGACGGAAGAAGAAAAGCAGGAGGAGCCACAGAAGGTACAGACTTAAAGTAACCGAACTCCTGTTCAGGCGTCAAAGTCTGAGCGCTGGTGCTCATTTACAAAGGACAAAAGCTCACCAGGGTTTCATAACAGAATTGCAACACTTTAATAACGAATGTCTTAAAAGCAACTGAAATACAAACTTTAACCATTGATTTCAACAGGGAATTCTGCTCCTAGGCAAAGTTACATTAAACACCCAAGAAAGTATGAACAGTACCCCAGAGCTGTAGTCACACAGATATTGAGTGTCATACCTGGTCCCACAGACTTCTGTCAATAAGAAGGTGACTTAAAAGTATTTTCCATTTTTAAAAGCTGAAACATTAATTAGTAACAGTGCATCCTTTTAGCAAGGGAACATAAAAATCCAAACAACAACCCACAAAACCAAAAACACACAAACACAGCGTCAGTTCAAGAGAAAGACTGTTCGGCACAGGTGCAAGGCCCAAAGTTTCTTTATGCCAGCAGCTGTCCAAAGGTAAGTCATTGCATTTTATAGGCTCAAAGGCTCTGACACTGCCACGACCCTGAGTTACTGACAGAAAACAAGGCAGAATGAACTAACATGTCTTAAAACTGCACTTTCCAACCCTGACAAGCCCAATGTCTGTGTCCTGCAGAAATGGAAAAGAAAATATTGTTATTTCCTCGGCAGACGTCACAAGATGGTGTACCTGAGTGTTCCTCTCAGTGTTCCTCCTCAACCAGTAATTATTTACTCCAGTCCTGCCCCCAGTGCACCAATATATAACAATCAAGAACATGTAATAATCCAAACAGGATATGGCAGAGTATCTAAAATCAAACTCAGCTGAGTTCACCTTTGGACAAAAGAACAAGTGCCCTATAAACCAATTTGGCTTTTCCTCAGTAACCAAAGTAGACCTGAAAGGTGGTATTCTAGTGAGGTTTCTTTGGTTTGGTTTTTTGGGGAGGCAGGAGTAGTTGTCTGTATATTTAAAAAAAAAAAAAGTTTTATTTGTAGTTTTAGCAGTGATGCTGGCGTGAGTCTGCTATTTCAAGGTCACCTAATTTCAAGACTTCCTTCAGGAAGAAAGCTGTGGCAAACTGTTGAACACCTTTACATCAGCATGCTGCTTTTAACTCTATACAAATCAGACTTAGCAGGAGATGCTTCAAGAACCCCTTAGGACTTTATCATTAGTTTGGGCTCATCAGGAGAGGTACAGTTGCCCAAGCAGAGGCTAAAGACACGTAAAAAATATGCTCAAGTTTTATGCATCACCCTGTAAAAGGATGCTGCACTTCACTGCACCCCAGTGGTAACAATCCCCAGAACTGCCTTGACAAAAGCCATCACTGGCCAAAATCTCTGCAGGCTACAGTGAATAAATGGGCAGGATTTGATCAACTGCTGCATCTGGAGCAAGTCTGAGTGCACAGTCAGCACCTGCACAGGTACAACAATTCCAACACCACAGAGATCACGTGTTCCAGTGATTAAAAGGGCTCAGAACAGTCACTTGTGTTTGCACTGGACTTGTTCACTGCACAACACTGAACAATTTCTGGAAGCTGGATGATCCTGAGAGCTTGGGAGCTGAGTGGTAGGCAGAATTCCAGAGGCAGATGAAGCAGATAAGGCAGTGGCATTTTCACAGAGGAGACTGCTGGGATTGAGAAGGGGGCAAGAAACAGCAGCTGCTGCAGCCATCTGCTGTCCCAGCAGAACTCCTAACCTGTAAACATTGGAATTCACGAGGGCATTGCCTGGGACAAGAATATTCAGTTGTTTCTGAATTTCCTGCAGGACCTGCAGCTGACTTTGCTGATTTAGAAGAAGCATATCCATATTTTCTCTCATTTTCTTCACTGTACGAAGAGAAGAGAATGTTAATGCTTGCTGTGTCCATACACACTGCATGGCTGTTTAGAAACCTCTTTATACTTACACTCTTCAAAAACAAGCTCGGAGTGATCTCTGTCTGCACTACACCTTTGCTCTTCTTTATGATGCAGAGATGTAAACTCAGGTTGGTTTGCATCTAAAAGAGAGACAGTGGAAGTCAAGAGTTGCCAGGTCAGCATTTTCACCACGGCAGCTCACTAACAACCCCTCCTCTCACCCACATCTGAAACTTAAAGCTTCATTCAAGTCACATGTTGGTCCAAACTAAGCCAAACCAGACCAAAGATTATGCAGATACAGTCCCCTGAAACATTACAGACTCAAGATTTTATCACAACCAAGATGCTCTTGCTTCCCCCATACTTCTTTTTTTGGGGGTGGAGGGAGGGGTGCAGGGAGAGGAGGAAGCAAAGCTGGAGCAAGGGACCTGTCGAGGAACAGTACAGTTCAGATTTAGTAAGATTGTGTATGCACACTTCCTTAAGACGCAGATATAGCATTAGACTGGTCTGATACTAACCACTGTCCAACTGCCAGGGCAAAAATGAGACCTTTTTTTCTTATTCATTATAAACTCTTACAGCTAAAAATCTATTAAAAGCCATCATGGGGAAAAAAGGCATTAGGAGTGTAAGGTTTCACCTTTATGGCTGATTAGCAGAAGTTACTAGGTTAACTCCCTGTATCTATGGAGTGAGAGGCCTAAAACCCTACCTCAGGAATTCAATTTTGCCATTTCACTACAAACTTCATTAGTATTCAGTATAATGTCATCATTATTTCAGCTCTTCTGCTCAAAATTTTTTCCAGAAGAAAACACAAACAAAAACAAATACTAAAAATAAACAAAAAAAACCCCACCGCAGAAAGAAATCCCCTCCCAAATAAGAAAAAAATGCAAACAAGAGAAAACCCTCACAAACAAAACACCTGCTTCTCATGTGGCCTCATGTTTTAATTTCCCTGCAGTTTCATAACCTGGTGGTCAAGATCCTAACACCCAGAACAATTCCACGGGTCTCCAGGGAAGATCCAAGACGAAAACTTCAAACATTTTTGACCAAGTATAAAGGAACTGCCCACAGAAAAGTACGACAACAGAAAAAAACCCACAATGTCAGTTTTTATCCCAGAGTTTCTGGTCCTTACCAGCACATGAAAGACTGCAAAGTCCAGAAAACTCCCTACTTGAGACAATGCCCTCATCTGACAGCCTGTGCTGTGCTAGGATTATTCTGGAGGGATAGCCAGCAGAGACTTCCCACTGCAGACAAAAAAACCTACTCATTTAACATCCACAGATAACAAAAATTAGCTGCTAGAGATCGAGGCCCTGTTCCACAGTCCAAATCCCTTCCACATCCCTAACCTAAGCATTTTGTTGGCTAAGCACTTCTGAAGATCTTGGACGAGATACCAGGCAACACTATGGAGCAGGAATTAGTGGGATCTGAGGGCTTTGAGAGTCCAAAGTCCCACGCAGCCTTCCTGGCAACACCTAAATTTCAACTTCAGCATTTTCAAGGCACTTCTTCAATTGAGAGAGATAAATACATGAGAAGGGGGGGTGGGTGGGGGAAGAACACCACCAGACCCAACCAAACCAACCCCAACACTCCCATCGACAGCAAGGAGAGAGAAGGGCACGAGGCATAAAGGGAGACCAGAATATCTGATATATCCTCTGGGATTCCTTACCACTGGAAATAAAAGGCAACACAACAGATCTCAGTTCAGTTACCTGCTGCGTGGGCACTGGGACTCTCTCTCAAATGTTGATGTTTGATGGAGTTTGGGCTCACAGAGAAGTTGTTTCCACCCTTGGGATGCCTGTAGGGCTTCTCAGCTGTATGGACTCTCTGATGCTGCAGGAGACCTTTGTTGCCACTGAAGCTTTTTCTGCACATGGTGCAGGAGAAGGCTTTCTTTTTCAGATGGGTTTTGTGGTGAGTAAGGAGGTTGGAGGCACAGCTGAAGGCTTTGTCACATTCCTTGCACTTGTAAGGCCTTTCTCCTGTATGGACTCTCTGGTGAACCACCAGGTTGGCCTTCCTGCTAAAGCTCTTCCCACATTCTGCACACATAAACCTTTTGCTGTGGATTTGCAGGTGGTTCAGGAGCATGCAGTGCCCCTTGAAGCCCTTCCCACATTCTGGGCACTTGAAGGAAGGTTTCTCTTCTGAGGACGGTTTCTGGCCATCAGCGCTGAGGACGAGTTTCATGGAGTCTCTTTTTTGCAGAGGGGGCTCATTACAGGCTGCCCCCCTCTCTGGGCTGTGGGCTACAGGTATCTGAGGCAGTTCCTCTTGCTGAAAGTCTTCAGGGATGCCTTTTTCTTCCTCAGCGTCCCTCAAAACAAAGCCCCCTGATGGAGGAAGAGAACAATTCAACACTCCTCTTTCTTTCCCTACGACAGACAAGCTGCTCCTTGTGAAATAATTGAATTCCTTAGGCCTGGCTTCATCTTACTCTAGGACTGCCCTTTCCCAAGGAGAAAGGGAAAGTTTGAAGACAGGAAGAAAAAGGGAGGGGGGGAAGGTGGCAAAGGGAAGAAGAGAGAGGTAAGAAACCTACCCCTTCTCTTCCTTCCCCTCCTCATGTCCTTGTTGTTCTGCCCCTTGGGGAATGGCAAAATGAAGACTTCCAAAAGGAACATGCTGAAACATCTCACCTATCACAAATATCTACTTTTAGCTATTTGTTCCTGCAGATTTTGCTCAAAAGCTTTCCAGCCTGCTAAATTAGCATGAACACTCTGTTTTAAAGGTGGGCATTTAGGTGAGGATTATTCAGCACCAGAGTCCACTGAACCTCAGCAGACAAAACCAACAGGGAGCTTTAGGTTGTTTCTCATTTGTGTTAGTTCGTATTTACTGAAAAAAAATTAAATCAGGTCTTTACAGGTTGGCATATCATGGTTTTGCCCTAATTATCACAAGAAGAGTTGTAATTACTATAAAGTTACTGTACGTTTATGCATCAGAAGTCAAAGGACTCTTTATTGATAAAAAAATTAACTAATTCCCAATTAACTCTTACTATCTGTTTTCAGCTCTACTAGAGCACATCTACTTTCCTAGCAATGACAAGGTAATAAACTACAATCCGAAGAAGGTCACCAGAAATACTCAAACACAGCCTTTCTTTCCTAAAGAATCCGACTAATTTATTTCACAAGTGAGTGGGAATGATCACACACCCCACAGTCAGCTCTGGTTATCTTACCCCACTGACTAGATCTTATATTTACATTAATTGAACTATAAGGATCACCTGATGCAACTTAGCCGAACTTGATTTTTGCAGACACCTTCAGATGTTTACTATTAATTCAAATAGAGAACTTAGCAATTCCCATCTCTGATGCAGCCTTTAAAATAATACTCGAACATTTAACACAGAAGGTTTGTTACTCCACTAAAAAAAACAAAACAAAACAAAACAAGGGTTTCTACAGTGAAGATGAAACTCTGCAGTGCAGTTTCAGTCCTACCTCTACGACACCAAGGAATAAAATTCTTAACTAACATGTCCTTGAAGGGGCAAAATGCTCCCTGTTTACATGGCCAAAACTCCCAAGATGTTAATACCAGCCATAAAACAAACCCACCAACCTACAGAGGTAGGGAGTCCCATCTCTTATATCAAGGAATTACACCCAAGAGGCAGCCTTCTCCCAGAGGAATGACGAAGGTTCTCCCTGGCAGGACCAGTCATTCCTTACACTACAACCACGAGGTTGGTTATTCCCTAAGAGCCCTGCAGAGACACCAGGTCTCCAGCAGTGAAATGGGAACCAAACAACCTTCCTTCCCCATCCACAACCGCTGCCAGGGAGTCGTGCACTCTGGATGTGGCCACGCAACTCCCTCAGACTCTTCTCACCTGTGGAAAAGCCTGGAAAAGAGAAGCGTGATGCTTCCTTTCACTCCAAATGAACTGTCTTGCCTTGTTTTAAAAGGGGTGCTGGAAACCCCCGGCAGAAAGAAACACGGAATACCACTGGCAGCCTTGCCACAGCCTGGTATGCCATCCCATCCCACATCCCAGGCCAGAGCAGCAGCTGGGAAGAAGAAATGAAATGTCTCCGGCACCGCGTGGTGCAGGCCCACGTCTTCCTCTAGGATTCAGCGAGCAAAAGTTTACATCTCACCTGAATATCCTGCAGAATCACTGCTCCCAGGGCTCTGGAAAACAGAAAAGATGGACTCTATGGTTGGCTCCATCTGGAAAGAGGAGAGGAGACACGGAGCATGAAACCATTTCCAGGCAGATGGGAGAAGAGGGAAGGGGCAGACACCGTTCCAGCACATTTTGGCAGTGCCCAGCCTCAAAGGCTCTACCAGAACGCGGGATTGAACACCTCTGGGCAGAGAAGGAGGGGAGCCCTCGGGAAAGGCCTGGAGCTTGGCGAGCCGCAAACTTAATCCGGAGACCAGCGCGACGAAAGGCGCCTTTTTCCCCCCTTTCAGTCTCCCCGCGAAGCACCGAAGACGCCCTGGCAGCAGGTCAGCGCCCACACCTCCCCCACCCTTTATCCTCGGGGGCCGCCCCGCCCTCTCCCCGTGCCCGGGGGCTCCGGGACCCGGGCCCTGCCCTCCCACGGGGGCTCTGATGCAGGGGCTCGGCCTCGGCTCCCCCCGGGCCCGCTGCTGCTCCTCCCGGCAGTGCCGGAGCTGCCCGTCCCCGACCTGTGGGTGCCCCCCGGCCCGCGGGGAACGGGAGCGGCGGGCGCTCCTCGGGATCGCCCTTTGGCACCGACACCGCCTGGGAATACGGCGGGAGCTTCTCCTGGGCTGCCCCGCGTGGTGCCCTCCGGTGACTTCGCGGTTCCATGCCCGCGGCTCTGCCCACGTTCCCCGCTGGGTCCACCCGCACGGAGCGAATACGGAGCTCCGTGTCCTTGTTTGGGGTGGACAGCGTTCTCCTGCAGAAGTGCTGGATTGTCTCCACGGGCTTTCGTGCCTGCTGGGTGCAGCTTGGCAAGTGGAATCACAGAGTGGGTCAGGCTGGGAGGGACCACAGTGGGGCATCTGGTGCCACCTCCCTGCTCCAGCAGGGTCATCCCAGAGCACATGGCACAGGATCGGGTCCAGACAGCT